>VDFB02124547.1:0-12997 GCA_007258455.2 Sequoia sempervirens | reverse complement strand
TCCCACTCCCATCATCCCCCATCCTTCCCCTTCCCCATCCCATCCCCCGCCATCCTTGCCCTTCCCACCCCATCCCCCCCCACTCCCCCACCATTCCTTCCCATTCCTTCCCCTTCCCCTTCCCATCCATCCCTCTCCCTCCCTTCCCCTTCCCTTTCCCCTCGGTCAGCTTCTCCTCCTCACAAGGACTTTGTTCACCCCCCAGGCGACCCGCCACACAGAAGTAAGGTGATCGGGTCTCGCTTCCATCGCTGGCTTAACCCACCGGGCCGCAGCAGCAGATCAGCCCGCCTACCTGCATGTACTCCATTCCACGGGTCACGCACCCACCTCTCCTTTGGCGCAAAAATCGAGGCCAATACCAAAAATTTTAAAAAACTGCCTCCTACCCATTTTTCTTCTCGACGCCCCGGACAAAACCCATGTTGTCATTTTTTGAAAACATTTGTGTAAATGACTAAAAATTAAAAGTTAAGTTTTGGGCTAACTTGGCGTGGTACGACACGGTGGGTGAAAAATAAGCGTCTCTCGTCGGCCTGGTGTATGATGTCACTGTCGTACTCCGGCATGGTGTCTGATCTCACTCGCCTTCTCTTCTTCCTCTCCTCCTTCTCCACTTGCCAGCTGTCACAATGAGCCAAAGGTAATTCTACAATTACCTTTTATCCCCTTTTCACTTTTTCCCTCCTTTTTCACCTTAGGGTCTTTTTTTTCTTTTTTTTTAACCAAACAATTCCTCCGCTTAATTCATCTAGCCTTTTTCTTCCCAGAGCCACCATTCGCACATCGTTTGTCCGATTGACTCCGTTCAAGTGCCATTCTTCTCATTTTTCCGTGCTCTTTCCAACATGTACCACTCCATACTTTCGAGAAGTCGACCGGGGCTCCCTTTTCCTCCCCCGCCCCCCTTCTCGAGGGGGCATCCCCTACCATTCTCTCCTAACCTGTCGATCTAGGCCTACCTTCGTTGGACTAGGGCATCCTCTCCACATTCCCTCCATTTGGGGCAGCTCACGCGCATTCCCCCATGCTGGGGCATCTCTTTTTCTGATCTCTTCCTCTATAGAGTCATCTGCATTCTATTTTTCTTCGAAACCCTATTATTCTAATAGTATTTCGTAGAGGGGCAAAATGGAGACGTCCAATTTGATCACTTCCATATGATCAAATGCGTCTCCTCATTCATCCAATTGCTCATCCCCTCTGTCAAGTTTAATTAATACATTGCATCTTACATAATGGTCCTAAAGTATTTAATTTAATAAATACTTTACCCCTTTTCTTCCTCTAAATTAAATAAATTTACCATTTTATTTAATTTAGTCATATTCCCCTTTTGGAATTAAAATTCATTTTTTAATTCCTCTTTTCTCTCTCATGGTCACATCCTCCAACTTTTGCAAGTTGGTCTCTAATCTATCTTAATTACCTCATCTTCTTCTAATTAACTAGGGTTAGCATGTGCATACCCTTAATCATCATTAGGGTCACATCCTTCATAATCTCCCACTTGCTCCTAATGAGTCATTAGTCCATCTAACTGAGTACTTGCACAACCTTAATCATTTGGTTAGCCTAACCTAATCCTCCTCCCACTTATGGCATGTGTCCTTAAGTCAACCTTATTAAATGCTTTCTCCTTTTGGGCAAGGCACTCCACTTCCCTATGTGAATTTTTAATTCACCTTTTAATCCCCCAAGGCACCCAAAAGGAATTTTTAATTCCTTCACTTCTTCCCACATGTCATCTACTTATTCTTTATTCTTTCCCATCTCCCCATGAGAATATTTGAAGAATTTTTAATTCCTCACATGTCCTCTCACCCACATGGGGACAAGGATGCATCCCTATGAGGAGATCTTGTCCAATCCCAAGGTACTTTGTACCCCTCCATGTCATGTACTCTCCTTCCACCCCATGTCCACTTCCACCTTTTAGGGGCATCACATGCCACATGTCAAGATGTGAGGGCTTGTGAGTTCTCAACTCACCTTAGCCCTACATCTTGATATTTGGTGGCTCAATCTTGGCCATCCATTTCCCCTAGGAATTCTCAAAATTCCTATAAATACCCCCTCTTTTCTCTCATTTTAAGGGAGATCATTTTGCTAGCCAAACTCTTGCAATTTTATTTCTCAACCCACACAGCCATTTTCATGTTTTCACCCACTTGCACTCATCCTCACAACATCATTTAGCTTGCATCTTGTGCCATCCAAGGAGCATACACATCAAAGATCGAAGGGCCAACCAAAGGATCAATTCGAGACAAGGTATAAGGTTCCCTTTTGTTGCTTTTATCTTGTGTTGTTTCTAACTTAGGCTAATCTTGAGGTGTAGGTTGTTTTGGTGTTTATTTGCACTCTTTCACTTGCTGCTTGTTTTCTAACGCTCACATTCGACCTATCACAGATCCTTTCGAAGAGGTATGCGTCTTTTATAGTTTGCATCACCAACTCATCATCATTCAGGTTGTTTAGATTAATATAGATATGTTAGTCTAACATCTTTTCTATTGTGACAATATAGATTTCTCATTTTCCCACTTTTATGATATTCCTGGCTTGATTGATCATGGACTTGCTGCAACAATAGCCAGCTTTGATCCTTTTAGAGAGGTATGCAACAGATTACAACAATATAGATTGGTTATTCTAAGCTACCTTGATGGTTTGTACGGGTGCTTGTCAGTGCAGAACATGAACATACTACTGTTGTTGAAGACTGTGCCCTGAATGCCTCTAATAGGAAAATTTTGTAAAATTTGAATTCTCAAATTGGAAACAATGTAAAATGGTCATAATTGTGTATGGGCATATGTAATCTATACCCAGTGATGTTTTTTGAAATATGGGTCAAATGTCTGGCATTGTATAAAGGGTATGTTTAAAATGTAAACGGGCCTGTATTTTGGAAACTCATATGTTTTGTAAAGGGGTCTATTTTTTTACTTAATCGAGCTACAACCGAAGGTTTTCTTCCTGGTTCTTTCTTGTTAGTATGGTCGTTTGAACTAGGTTTTGTAATATTTCGCATTTATATATAATAAATTATAGTGGCTTGCAACTTTTTCTCCTCAAACCCAATTCTTTAATTCACAAGGGTGACCTCATAGTCACAAACCTATTCCCTTTCATTTTAAAAGTCAAAATTCAAAATTTTCGTTGAGTGGTGTCATTCACCCACTTTGAGTTGACTAAACACATGTTTGGCATAATTTGATTATATACGCTAACATTAATAACATACAATATATTCATTATAATCATGAAAACATTCATTTATCTTATAGCATTGGAGCAATTAATAGTGAGACATTTTGATTCAATGCAATAAAAATGAGTAACAAATTTCTAAATACCACCAAGTCTCTAGATATTCAAGAGTAGATGCAAAGATAAACATTCATACCCTTATCAACCCTTAATTATCCAATACCCCTATCAACCCTTAATTATGTTAGGTTGATTTTGTGTTGATTGATTGTATTTTATACATCCTTGTACCTCATTGATACATTTTTCTATTCGGTTTTACATTTTTTATGTTAAGATATAGTAAATTACATTCACTTGCAATTTGAAGTGTAAATCTCTTGTATTGTTAGAATGAGTACTTGAATGATCATGAGGTGTTGAGGGGAATATTGTTTTCATTAGTATTCTTTGGAATGCTTTGGATATTGTTGTAATGGCATTGAATAAAGAAGGTCATCAATGGGAGTCACACAACCATTGCCATCAATGAAATTGACCATCTCTCACATGTAATGCTTGGGAGTTACATTGGGAGAAGTGGATCATCTTTCCATAATGTTATGGGTTCCTACTTAGTTGATATATTCATGGTGGAGGGCTATCTTGAGTGCTATCATAATTACACGTTGGGGTGGTTCATGGTTTTAAACTATCAAGAATGGTTTTGGTGGCAATTAGTTTGGGGAAACCACTTACATGGTTTTATCTTCCCATTGCTTTGTATAAAAACTTTATGTAGAAACGTTATTACATGTCTTGACGTTATTTCAAGAGTGGAAGGTGTGGAGAACTGGGTTTTGAACTAGCTTTGTACGAGTTGCGGAGTGAAAGTTGCACCACTTTGCAACTTTACACTGCTTGCATCCTGGCAACTTTTCCCTCCACTGAAAAGTCATCACCACAAGAAAACGCTTTTTAGATAGCAAAAACTGAGAGATATTTTTGTAGATGGTCCCAACACGATCCCATAGCCTCAGACGGAGAGTCTGTAAGCATCACAGTCTCTGAGAAATAGACCTTCAAAGATTGCTGCCTTTTAGCACTTTGGACTCTTAAGGGAAATCGTTGGTCCAATGTAGCTCATAGTGATTCGGTGTATTTGGGTGCAAGAGAGGACCATCCCTAGCATAAATGTACCCATCCGGACGTGTTGGAAAGTCTGTTTGGTCATACGAGCTGCAGAGTGAAAGTTGTACCACTTTGCAACTTTACACTGCTTGCATCTGACAACTTTTCCCTCCATTGAAAAGTCATCACCATAGGAAAATGCCTCCGAGATAGCAAAAACTGAGAGACATTTTTATAGATGGTCCCAACACGATTCCATAGCCTCAGACGGAGAGTCTGTAAGCATCACGGTCTCCAATAAATAGACCTTCAAAGATTGCTACCTTTTAGCACTTTGGCCTCTTAAGGGAAATAGCCGGTCCAATGTAGCTCAGAGTGATTCGGCATATTTGGGTGCAAGAGAGGACCATCCCTAGAGTAAACGTACCCATCTGGATGTGTTGGAATAGTCTGTTTGGTCGTACGAGCTGTGGAGTGAAAGTTGCACCACTTTGCAACTTTAGACTGCTTGCATCTGACAACTTTTCCTTCCACTAAAAAGTCATCACCACAAGAAAATGCCTCCGAGATAGAAAAAACCGAGAGCGGTTTTTGTAGATGGTCCCAACATGATCCCATAGCCTCAGACGGAGAGTCTGTAAGCATCACGGTCTCCGAGAAATAGACCTTCAAAGATTGCTTCCTTTTAGCACTTTGGACTCTTAAGGGAAATTGCGGCCCAATGTAGCTCAGAGTGATTTGGCGTATTTGGGTGCAAGAGAGGACCATCCCTAGCGTAAACATACCCATCCGAATGTGTTGGAATAGTCTGTTTGGTCGTACGAGCTGTGGAGTGAAAGTTGCACCACTTTGCAACTTTACACTGCTTGCATTTGGCAACTTTTCCCTCCACTGAAAAGTCATCACCACAGGAAAACGCCCGAGATAGCAAAAACCGAGAGAGGTTTTTGTAGATGGTCCCAACACAATCCCATAGCCTTGACAGAGTTAGTAAGCATCACTGCCTCGGTGAAATAGACTCTCAAAGATTATTTTTAACACTTTGACTCTTAAGGAAATTCGTCGGCCCAATGTAGCTCAAGTGATTCGCATATTTGGGTGCAAGAGAGGACCATCCTAGCTTAAATGTACCCTATCTCGACGCGTTGGAATAGTCCGCTTATAGTATCGAAGGCGGGAGTGAAAGTTAAAACACTTGTAACTTTTACATCAAGCAGACCGCAACTTTTCCCTCCTTAATCAAAACACCACAGAAAACTTCCCAGGCAGTAAAACTAAGAGGGGTTTTTTGTAGATGGTCCCAACACGATCCCATAGCCCCTTGATGGAGAGTCTCAAGCATCACGTCTCGAAATAGCCCTTCAAAAATATTGTTGTCTTTAGCACTTTGGACTCTTAAGGGAAACTAGTGGGCAACATAGTTAACTTCTTCACAAACTTGGTTTGAAGTAATTTCATTCTTTTTTGTGCATTTAAAATGGAGTTTTAAGCCTTCCACCCTAAAAGTGACCTCTAAATAACTTCAAACACCTTAACTACCTCATTCTTATTCATTTGTTTTGCAAACAAGCATTTTCATTCGAAGAGGATGAGCTTTGATTTTTGCTTGTTGGATTGAATGCGGACCGTGACACAACTTTCTTTTTTCTAAAATTGTTCAACTGCTATGTTACTTACATCATCTTAACTTTCTTGGCTTAGGACAGCTCCTACTGCTATGTTACTTGCATCACATTCTACTATGAATGGTTTGTCAAAACTTGGTAAAACTAAGATAGGTTGGGTAGCTATCTCCCTCTTCAACCTTTCAAATCCTTCATTGGATTCTTTGCTCCACACAAACTTTGTTTTTAGTCCTCCTTTGATGGTATCAAGAACCAGTGCACAAATTTCACTAAACCTTCTCACAAATTTCCTTTAGAACTGAGCTAATCCATGGAAACTCCTAACTTCTATCCCTGTGTTTGGAGTAGGCCAACTGAGAATGGGGTATCTTGATGAGTTTCAACTTTTGTACTGCCTCCTCTAAGATGGCATTATTAGTTGATCCTGAGTCTATGATGACCTTGCAAACCTTACCTTGTATCTTGCACTTGACTCTAAAAAGAGCTCTCCTTTGTTTGTGTTCATCCTCGATAGGTGATTTGATCAAAATCCTTCTTAACATGAGTTGTTCTCCTTTCTCTGAGTTGTCCACCTCTAGAGTCTCTACCTCTTCCTTTACCAATTTGATGGGGACACTTACCTTTCAAGAGCACTCTTGCTCTTCCCAAGACCTATTCTCTGGTTTTCCTAGGGCATTCCTCTCTACCCTATTCAGGGATCTCTCCTAAACCCCTCTCACCTCATAAGACTCTCCACCAATTTCAAATTCTTCTCCATTACTCTCAATTTGCCACTAGGCTTCCTTGGGCTCCAAACTGACCCAAAGTGTCCTAACCACTCCAGGGGCTAGGAAAGGTTATTCTATTGTCTCTTTGTTGATTTGACACCTCACTGATCCATCTCATTGGATTCTTTCACCATTCTCCCATCACTTTCTTGAAAAACTCCATTTTAGGCCTTGTAGCCTTTTCCCCCAACTAGGCCTCCTAGATCCCATTTTCTTGGATTTTCTCAAAAACGGTCTTAACAACCCTAAAATATTTTTTGATATTCTTTCTAGTGGTACCCTAGGATTCAATATTTACTAGGTGTAAGGTCTCCCAAGTGGCCGTTCATATGACTGTCCTCATACTTCCCTAATTTCAAGGGTTTCAAGGGTTTTAACTCCTTTTTCCAGCTTTGAGGGCTTCAATGGCCTCCTCAACTCTCCTCCTTGCACACACATGTCTAGAATACATGTGTCCACACTCCAATGCTCTTGATTGGCACAAACCAATCCATTTAGTAGCTTTCTTTACTGATGTCCTCTCCAAGCCAGAATGCACTTGCACTCACCTAGTGCTTGATAGTTTCTTCACTTCCCCTACAAACAAAGACTCTTAAACCTATATGTACATTATTTACACAGTCCCCAACCTTATTCCAAGTGGCCATGGGAGGAAAGTGGTGCAGGAGCACCTATGAAACATTAGGCATTTAGGAAGTCTAGGATGCATTTCTTTTGTTTTTGATGTTTATCATGAAGGTCATGTTGACCATTGAGTAGAGAAGATAGTTTAGGGATGTGGTTGATCTTTAGGATAAAATTTGAGGAAGGGTGAATGGGTTTAAAAACTCATTTTATTTAGTTTTCAAGAAAATTGGCAAAAGATGCAAAATGGTACACTTTGCAACTTTGCCACATGATAACTTACATGTTCGGCCAAGGGAGCATAACTGATTGAGGAACCCTATATAAGGTGTTCCTCGACTTGAGAGCAGGGTTGGAAGTATTGGTATTGTGGGAAAGTTTTGTGAATTGAAAGAAAAACAATGTTTTTGTGTGTTATTACTGATTTTTGCTTCAAAGTAGAGCTTTAATGGATTGAAATTGCTACTGTGTTATGTGGAGGATATAGTTTAGTGTTTTCTCAAGCTTAGTGTGCCATCTTTTAGTCTTTTTGATTGGATTTCAATCATTGTTTGTAAATAGTTTGCTTTAACCCTGTTGCTGGTCTGAACCAGACAGTTTTGTAGAAATGGGGTGTTAGTTCACTTTCCCACTGTACAAATTGTATGGCCCTTTGGGAATAGTGACTAGACTCCATGTGTGTACATATGGTAGGTTTTAGGGTTTGTGTGAGCACATGAGCTATTGGAAAAGTCTTGCCCTAGGTGAACCAGGAAGAGTCCAGCTAGGGAAGACAAGGAGTGCAGAGCACATAACTAGCAGGGGTGATTGAATTTTGTTGAATTTCCTTTTTGTGAAGGTAGATGTGAGTCTTTCCAAGACTTGGTTTTCAAGAGGAAACTCCATCAGTCCATCTGGTGTGAGAAACACTTAGCAGATTGAAAGTAGCCAGAAAAGGCTTAAAAACCCTAGTTTTTTTCCATTTTTAAGTGGATGCGTTGTACGGGAAGTTAAGACCCAAGACCTCAAAAATCCTTGAGAGGTGTCCATTTGAAGCAAGAACCTCAAAGAAAGATTGGGGGTTCTTTGGAGAAATTGAGAGAGTCAACCAATTTTCTTGGAGAAGGAGACCTAATTGGGGCTTTTAGGCTAGTAGTCTTTTTAAGACCTAAACAAGGGTTTGTTGAAAGCGACCAAGAAATGGAGCTAGGAGGATACTCAAGAACCAAAATTGGATGGATTGCAATGAATTGAAACACCTCCACACCCCTGCAAATCAAAGTTCAATCTTTGGAGGTATTGTTAGTCTTTAGGGAAGATTAAAGGCTAAGGAAGAGTTAGAGCTATGGCACCAAGATTGACTTGGTTGGTTGAATGGTGATGGTAGTGGGGTTGGCTAGGAGAACCAGGGGTACCTAAACATGAGAAGGGACCTATAGGTTAAGGTGGTGAAGCAAAACACCAAGGAGGTCTTGCAAGCAAGACCTTAGAGTAGGAATCTGTGATTGATTCCTCTGACCCCTCCCTATTAGAAAGCCACGTGAACTCAAGTGGGACTCATTATTCACAAAACTGGCCCAAACCGGAAGTGAGTCCAAAAACCCAAAAACTTGCATAACCTTAACCAATTGGTCTAAATGACTAATCTAATGCTAGGTATAGTAAGTAAATGAAACAAATGAAACACTCAAAGCATCAGGTTAGTCCTTTCAATCCATTCTTGACTGGATGAAGGCTCATACACAAAAATGCACTCAAAATTTGTTGAATTCCAATCACACAAAAATGCTCTCCAAGTCTCAATTCATGAAAATGAACTTGCAACCCAGGTATTAGGGTTTGGATGACCTTATATACCTTTATCCCACATGCTAGGACCCTTGGGTCAGACTTAGAACAACATTAATGCTATTTTTCAACTTTTAGGCCAAATTGCCAGGATTTGTCTAGGAATTCATAAAGTTCAAGTGGTGGTTGGCTAGAACCACCTACAAGCCAAAAATCACTAAGATCTTCCAAAAGACCTTAAGGTGCTCCTACACCAGTTTGGAGGATGAAACTTGTTTGGATTTGTGAGGGAAATTTCACAGAAAGGTTGCATCTGTATGCCAAGCATAGTGGATTTTAGCATCCCAATATTTTTCTAAATTTTTTTTTGATCATTGTAAACTTGGTTATGAGCAAACAATTGAAGAAAAAAAATTGTAATCATCAAGTGAGTTATTTGAATTAAATACTCTATTCCAACCAACTTATATGTGTAGATATATTTATCATATGTGAATGTTTTAGATCTAAATATCTAGTTTAAATGTTTTGGCTGATTTTCATTGAATTATTCCAAATATAAGATATTTGTATGAATAATTTAGTTAAAGATCATTGAATTATTTGAAATGTATGAAATTTGTAGGGTTAATCATATGAGTATCTAGTTGTTACTTATGCAATGTGAAATAATGCTTTGATTTTGAAAGATGTGCAATGCAATGTAATCAGCAATATGAATATAAACTACATAATATTTAACCATTCTTTTTATGCTATTGTACATTGATATTTAACCATTGCTTCAAAGATTTTAATCATGCACATGAGGAGGAAACTAAATTTTGATTGTCAACTTCTATATATATCAAATTATCCAATAATCAAGTGTATGTCCATATACAAAAATGGCATCAATGCCAACTCAAACAAAGTTTTACAATATGTGGCATATGCCATCTCGGTATCTATTCAAAATTTACATGCCAAAATGTCTATCTCATCCTAAACTACTGGTGGATCATCAAAATGGAGCCTCTTTGAAGCACTCGTTGGCTTTGAAGGTAGCTACACAAGAAAAAGTCAAACCACAATTGAGATTAGATATACTATATAATTTAAAATTGAATAATTAACATAAAAATCAATACACATTGAATTATAATTGAACTCTAAAATTGAAATCTTGATTACCTGAAATATACGTCTCTTTGAAGGGTCAGAAGTCCTAGGAATATACCCTCTCAAAGAACTAACCAAACCAACTTTTGTAACGCCAATCTATATATGTGAACAAAAACATGAAATTGATCCAAGAAGTATAGAATTGTCAGGTAATAAGAACAGGCTTACTATGCACAAAATAAAATAAACACATACCTCTTTAGGTTGATTTTTTTCTGTATCTCCTTTAGGTGTCTCAACAGCTCCTCCTTGAGGTGTTTCAACACCTCCTCCTTCAGGCATTCAAATACCTACTCCTTCGGGTGTTGTGGCACTTATCAATAGTGATGTATAGCTCACAACGCCTGTACCTAAAAATGACAAGTACATATGAAACTACGAATCTATGTCAATGTATGCATAATCAATAAAAGATCTTATAAATTTTAATTCAATCAAATTTGAGTTCAATTACCTTTCCCTTATCCAACACTATGCCTCCATAGTCTGGAGAGCGTCGCACCTCACTCGCACTAGGTGTTTGCTACAAGCAGAGAGTAAGATAAAAATATAAGTTAATATATAATTTCATTATTGACAATTCAAATGACAAGCAAATATATAGTAAAAAAATGTAAATGAGTGAGTGAGAAAATACATACTGTGTGCATGTCGAGGCCAAATGAAATGGCCCTAAGGGTGCTATTCGTCACCTGTGTGAGCTCCTCCTCAGACATTAACTGTTAAATAGACCATGTAAATAAATATTAGTACTTGATACCATCTCTTATTAATATTCATTTAAAAAAAATGCAAGTTATGAATTTACACCTTAAATGTTACCTGTGTAACTACTCCAATGTCCACCTCTCTAGCAAGAGAGGACTCTTTAGGGTGTGCTCCACTCCCCTACATGTGATCTGCTATAATCTCCACATCCTGGATGTCATAATCAAAAGTGTCTAATGGATGCTTAAGGGGATGTACAATAGGACCCAAGCATATATGGTAGCATGTATTGCAAATATGTGGCACACAAATATGTGGGACCCAAGGAGGATGATGTAGCAAAGATCGATCCATCGCCAAGATCACTAGATCGTATCGAGCTACTAAATAGCATGGAAACTAAAAAGACCACTCAAAGAGTGAATGGCCCGATAGTTTGTGTGGTCAAAAGATCCTCCGTAATAACTGATGTTGTATCGAGGTGGCTGAGGAAGGAGGATGGGGAACATGTGGGTACCTAACTACTCTAGCTGCCCCTAGCCTATCTTGGGGCATACCTCCACCAACGCACTGGAAATGTTTAATGTCAAAGTAATTGACATGATTCCCTAACAAAAACTTAGCATATAATTTTAATAAAGGAAAAGGTACATCAAGATTATTGTTGGGTGGTTTATCAAACCATACACCAAATCCATCCTAAAAGTTAGCTACTATTCCCTATGTGTGCAAGCACCCATTTTATAGAAAGTTTCATTGTTAACATTAATCGGCAAACCATTGTTGGGGTTAATAAATAAAGAGGTTATTTGGGCTTTGTTATTTGGAGATCTTTCACATCATCATAATACATACATTCCACATGCATAATATTGCCCCCATGGTTTCTCGCTACGAATGAAATGCATTATGTTGGGTGGAGAGGGTTTCTACATTTGTAATTATTCCCTGGCCAATGTGGTTGACATATGGGATAATCGAGGGATTTTCCTATAAACATCACTAAATTCCCTCAATTGCTCTAATTTTTCATGAATTAACTGTTCAATTGATGGTTGCAGAGGTGGTGGAGCATTTGGAATTTCTGCATTTTGATTCTCAGCTGGTGGATTTTCATTTTCAACTGGTGGAATTTCTGCATTTTCATTCTCGACAGCCATAATGCCTGATTAAAGTTAAAAAATAATTAATCTAAAATTAGACAATATAAATGAAACACTATTTGTAAATCAAAATCCATTAAAAACATTCATTTTTTTATGAAAATCTATTTTGAACTCAATTGTTTCATAAAAATTCAATCAAAAACCCTATTTTGAAAAAAAATCAACAAAAAACATTCATTTTTTATCAAAATCCATTCTTAATTCAATTTTTTCATAAAAATTCAATCAAAAACCCTATTGTGAAAAAAAATCCACAAAAAACATTCATTTTTTTTATCAAAATCTATTCTAAACTCAATTTTTTCACAAAACTTCAATCAAAAACCCCATTTTTAAAAAAAATCAACAAAAACAATATGAAATTATTCAAATCTAAATCAAAATTGAATCAAATCAAATGAAGATAAATAAACTTACCTTTCCAAATCGAATTTAGCCTATATTGGATATCCGTTACGCGAACAATGGATGAACAGTGCGCCCATGGGTTCTTCTCAGCCGAATGAGTTCAAAAAAGAGACAAAAGTGTTTAATATATACTTTTTACAAATCGGATATCCGATTTGGATCAGATATCCGATGTGTAAAAGTAGCTTTGGTGTTTGGTATGGTGACACCCGAGCCTACAAAAAGTCAACATGTTCTTTTCGCGTTTTCTCAGTCGATGAAAGATGTGTTTTTTTCTTCATTTCCACTTTTTGGCCCACCATTAACCTGCACATACCCAAGTGTTCAGAGATAAAAAAGAATCATAGGCTGCAATGTCAATTTTCTTCAAAGGGAATGAGGCAACAAATTTGAAGCTAGTGAAGAGTGGTGGGTATCAGAGGAGCTCATTAAAAGTGCTTTG
>VDFB02124545.1:0-24503 GCA_007258455.2 Sequoia sempervirens | reverse complement strand
TGATTTATTTAGTTTGTTCATCTAAAATAAAAACTAATAGGTGGGTTCTATTAGAGAATCTAGTGTGATTTTAGATGAGGCACCTCAACAAGTCAAAAAGTAGAACATGTTGTTTAAGTTTGACATTTTACATTGTGCTATTATTTCTGACATGGATCCCAAATTGTGAGACAGATATTGAACAATGGAAAATACAAGAGCATTGAGCATAGGAGTTTTGTTCATAAAAACCACACAAGGATGTCATGGGCCATGTTTTGTACTCCATCAGCTTCTGGTGTAATCATCTCACCTCTTAAATAATTTATTAACAAAGATAATCCTCCATTGTATGCAACATCATCCTTCCAAGAGTATTTGGAAAACTTCTTCAACAAAGGATTAATTGGCAAGGACTATATCAATGAGCTCAAAATCACTTAAACACTCATGCTTGTTTTATTTCCAAGCTTTCTCTAGAATAAGAAGATTAAATAAATTATTTCCTAGCATGCACAATTTTTCTTAAAGATTGGGTCCTTGAATGGCTTTTCGCGGTTGGTACTGGTATCAAAGTCTATGATTCTTTGTCTATATAATGTAACTTCTCTTTGCATGTAAGGAAAATCTCTTTTTAAATATTTGTTACTATAGAGTAACAGTTACTATGATCTAACACTCCAAGATCTAGTTTAGAGTTTTCATGGATCAATGAGTTTGACTAAAAAAATATGCAATTCAATCCTTATATTAATATCTTAATTGACATACTATGAAAAACACCTACTACTTGTCAATTGACAAGTTGAAGGGGCTCTATGGTGAATGGCTCATAAGGTACAATACTCGTTGAAGGTTTTGCAAATGAGGTAGCAAAGCTAAGTGAGCTTGACCTTGGGGGAAACTCCATGGTTGATTTCATTTGAGTTAGAGTAGTATTGGGATGGGTGACCTTTGAGATAGTTTAGAGTTAAATATATTTTTTTATAATATTTAAAATTATTTTTAAAATAATATTTTATTTAAGACAAAACATAATACTATTAATTGACCTTTTGATTATATTTTATTTATTATATATTTGTTGTTTTCATTTTATTTTTTAATAATTTTTTAAGTTTTTTTTATCATACAAAAATATCTTGCATATCTAATTTTCATTTTTAATCTTTATATTCTCTTTAATTTCCATATGTTTCACTCTCATATTTGCTTTTATACATACTTGATGTATCTTTTATCATTACTCATATTTCATCTTCCCACTTTTGATGTTTTCTTGATCTTCATTCACATATGTTTTCATGCTCCATTTTCCTTATCCTACATACTTGGTATGTTCTCAAAATCCTAGAAAAGTTGTATCAAATTTATATAGATTTAAAAAGTTTCCACACCTTCATCTACCACAACCTAAAATATTCATGCATATCTCTTTTCTTTCTTAACTTTTTGTCATTTACACTATAGGCTTTATAAACAACTAAAGAACTAGATATCATAGTTTATACATAACCAAATTTGTATTCGTGGTGACGTATGTTACTTTATTTTCAGAGGAGAATGAAATTTCACAAGTAGATCCCAAGAACAAAATGAAAATGTCAGGGCATTTCTATGTCATGGGCACATGTGCATCCATACTTTTGTCTTGAAAAAAATTATGTCCTTTTCAAACAGGTAGTAAATACCATAATGGTTTATCACTCAAGTCTATGAGAGATTTAAGTGTTGAGATTAAGCACAACACTTCTTAAGGACTCCTATTACGATTCATTTATGAAGAACTTTGATTATTGTTTCCATGTGAATAGTCATGAGAAAAAAAATAATGTGTAAATTTATTCATACAAGTTAGCATGTTTTGATTAATTATTATATATTATTTGACTCATTTAAAAGATATACACAAAATGAATTGGTTTTAAACATTCATTATATTTAAATTAACCCTTACATTCCCTAACGTAACTCTATGTAAGAATGCTTATAGTTAACAAACTACATATATTATTTTCCTATCTCTCCTACCCTATCTTTAATATTCTATAGCTGTGTCTATCTAATTTTGATGTACATCCTCCTTATTTTACCAAATTCATTCACTCATTTTATCTCTTCCATGCTTCAATCAATTAGACAAGATTTTTTCTTAGGTCAAGAGTCACTATTTGTTTAATTTTCTTGGTTGGAGTTGATATTTCTAACTCATTCAATTTTATTTTATAAATCTTGTGAACACACTCCAAAACTTCTTTCATTGAAATTTTAGCCACCCAATCCACAAACTTAAATTGTAGAGCTTCCATGCTTACTATTTCCACATAGCTATTATTGAATTGTATAGAATTTAGAACAATTCCATGATTTATGCCTTAAACCTAACCTTTATATGATTACTTAATATTTTTTAATATTTTAGAATACTTTTAGTTATACATGTAATTATAAACTAGATCTTGGAGTGCTTGATAAATCATAGTAACAATAACTCCTATAATAACGAATATTGTAAAAGAGAGTTTCCTTACATACAAGAAGAAGTTAAATTCTATAGATAAAATTCCATAGAATTCAATACTACTAATGAGTCCAATTAATGGCTCAATTTTGATAGGGTTTATTATATATTTGTTGTTCCTACCATAGACTTTGGCACTTGGTTGTTGACATTTTCAATGATATTTCCTTAAACCATAGACCTTGGGCATAAGTTTATCCTTGTGACTTTTAATGACATTAACATGCTATGTGAATTATCTATGTTAATTTTACATGTGGATTGAATAGATGTTACTTTAAGGTAATTTTGGATATGCAATTGTTTGTGCGTGCTAATATCATTATGCAAATGCTGATGTTAATGAAGCTTACAAAGTGGAAAAATTCCTCCCAATTGGTCGGTTTCCAAGAGAATAAAAAAGGTGGTCATTAAAAGGTCAAAGGAGGGAAAAATATCAAAGAAGGAAAATTCCTAATTCGAGTAAAATATTGTGACTACCTTTTTAATAGTTCTATTTATTTGTTGAGAAATTCTAGGGAGTGTGTTGTGCTAGATTCTCGTTGGAGCAAGTCTGTTTTGACCAATTTTGCGCATGCATAACTTCCTCCATCTTTTCCTATGCTTTCAATAAGTGGCATCCTCCTATTTTGATGGAGTCAACTGCCTAGGTAGTTAGGGTTAATCAGTAGTTTTTCTCTCTATAAATAATGGTCAGATGCCCCTTTTGATAAGGTTGGACATTTTGAGATTGTACTTGCATTTTCCAATTTTAGTAATATAGTGATATTGTTGAGATGTTGTAATCATGTTTTCAAGAAATAATATGATATTTTGAGTTGCTGCATTTGAGTTAGCTTAAGGAAGACTCACTTAAGGGGGCCCACTTGGTGAGGATTCCACTCATTTAATTTAAAAGTTTTTTTATGTTCAGTAGTTAGTTTCAGTTTCAGCAACTGTCTGTTCCTACAACCACTGAAATTTTGTTTTGTGTCTATTCCTGTAGCCAAGGTAGACATAGTAGTTTCCTATTTTTTTGCTAGAATTTCCATTTCTATCATTCATTTTTAGTCCAGTTGTTAATGCCTAGTGTAGATGTTGATTTATGCTCAGTGTTTAAGTTGACTTCTTTGTAACATTTCATTTCTAGTATTGTTTCTTTCCTAGTTTATGGATGATTACAATGGAGTCCTAGTGCACATACAGTGCTGACCCATTTCAAGTTTACATCCTTGGGTTGACAATGAAATGAACCTTCATGATGAGTGGGATAGCTACTTAGTGCAAATTTCCAATCTCTAAGTCACAACTCTAAGGGCTTAGTTATTAAACCATTAGATGAGGCCAACATTTTTGGCACCATTGCTGGGGATGGCACCAAACTAGGAAGTTCTTTTGAGTCATTGGTAGTTTATTTCTTGGTGTTGTATAAATTATGAAAGTTTTCTCTTTGTATAACCTTCATTTAGGAAAGTAATGATCTTCTATTCTTTCACCAATTCTTTGTGTGAGTTGGCTAACACTGAGTTGATACCGCATGCATAGAGGAAGGAGAACAGATGCTTATGGGAGATTCCTTCATAATGACCCATTTTAGCTAGGAGAGCTTCAAAATCTTCCAAGAGATGAAGAAGAAGAAGAGGCACACCCTTTTGCTAATGCATTTCCCAATCTAACCAGTTCTGACACTTCCTCTAAAGATAAAAATCTGATTGAGAATCCACTTGCTTTAGAACTCCACCAAGTAGGAATGGCCGATGCAAATAGAAATAGACCCAACCAACCATCATTTTCATTCCCCATCACTCATCAGAATGAAGTTGACAACCTAAAAAATATCAAATTGCTTCATTCTTTCCTAAGTTCTATGGGCTTGTCACAGAATACCCTAACACATTCCTATTTGAGTTTGATATCCTTTGCAGAAGCTATGACTATACTGGACTGATGCTCATAGGATTAAGTTGTTTCCTATCACCTTGAAAGAAGCTGCATTAAGATGGTTTATGAGCTTAGGTAGGAATATTTTTGAGACTTGGGATGACATGAAGAAAATTTTTCTTGAGAAGTACAAAGAATATTGTAGGGGCAGTGATATGAGAGGAGATGACATATTTAGGATGTAGCAGAAGGAAGATGAGAGTTTAGAAGACTACATTTCAAGGTTTCTATTTTATCTACATAAATATCCACATCATACACTCGTTGAAGAGTTTCAAAAGTTGCTCTTCCTTAGAGGGATCAATGACAGCTGCATTGATGCTTTGGACCTGATGGGAGGAGGAGATATCACCCAAGTTCCTTGGGATGATATTAAGAAGTTCTATCATAACTATTCTAGGGAAACTTCATAGAAAGGAAGAGGTTACCAATCCTCTATGGGTAAATCATCCACTAATGGAGTTTCAAGGATGGAGATTACTCACTTGTTGGCATATTTCAAACAAGACATCATAAACAATCTAGCTACTTAGTTGGATACACTTCAAGCAAAGAAGAAACATGAGGAGGCAGAGGCAATGTTGGAAAAATATTGCCCTCATTGCAGAAAAAAGAAGGACTACAGATGCAAAATGGTAGCTAACATTGACAATAAGAAGATCTCACCTGAATTCAAGCCAATCCATGGTAATGATGATCATGTCTACTACATTTCACAAAGGAGACCATGGGATCCAAGACAAGGTATGCCACCAGATCCATTATCTTTTGTTGAGCCTTATTTCAATTCTTATGCATCTAGTAATCAATGGAAACCCACATACCCATCCAAGTATGGAGGATATCCACCTCACCCTTAGAACAACCCTCCAAATACTTGGCCTAATCACCAAAAATCTCCACCCTAGTGGCAACAATCTCAAGGGAATTGGTAGCCACCTCCAGGAAACTGGAAACATACATCTCAATGGAGGGGAGGACAACAATGGCCAAACCAGACAACTACCTACATACAACCATCTTCACAACCTCAATAGTATGCTATAATTCCTCCTTCTACTAGCTCAAGTTCTAGCACACCTAGACCTACTCAGTTGTCAGCTCAGCCCGCACTTTACCCAAATAACAAACCACAGTAGTAGTTGGTCTATTTTGTAGACCCTAATCAATTCCTTGCATGTGCTGTGAGTGTGAGTGACATCCATCTATGTTCAGGAACCACTTTTCCAGCTCCTTCCACTCCCATCATCACTGAGCTCCCCGTGGAAGAAGAGGAACCTCTAAATGTTCCCATTCAGCCAAGTGTGCCTAAAAATCCTGAACTAGTTCAACAAACTGTTCAAGATCCACCATTTCCTCAAAGGTTAGAAGTTGTTAAACAAAAGGAAGAGAAGGAGGAAACAACCTTTGACATTTTAGATCAGTTGAAACATATATGTGTCAAGATACCTTTGTTTTAGGCCATAAAAGATGTCCCTATATATGGAAAAATAATCAAGGAAGCATGCCTCAAAAAGAAAGGTAGGAAAAAGAAAGACCCCACCACTATTCATGTGGTGGGACAATTAGCAGATGTCATGCTTGGGAAAGTTACTGTTTCCAAATACACTCACCTAGGTAGTCCTGTGGTAGGAGTTGTTATAAATTGGATCCAAATAAAGAATTCTCTAATTGACTTGGGAGCAACAATAAATGTGATGACTAAGGATATCCTACAACTAAATGTTGCAAACATGAGACCTAATCCTACTATTATGTAGCTTCCTGATAGTTCCATTGTCAAACCAGATGGTATCGTAGAAGACCTTATGGTAACTCTATAATCTTGGGAGTACCCAATAGATTTCATGATTCTTTATCCTAAAGCTACACTAGGCGGGTATCCCATTATTCTAGGAAGGCCATGGCTAGCTACAAAATATGATTACATTGGATTCCCGTTAGAGGAGATGACTATTTCTGATGGGAAAAGCACCAAAAAGCTTGTTCTCTACCCTCCTGGTCAACCATCCCATGATATCGATAACCCCATATGGTCACATGTTGGAGAAGATGTCGAGGAAGTCAAGTCAATGGCACAACTCATGATGATAGGAAGAAGTCCATTAATGTAGCTTCAGGAAGAAGATGAAGCATTTTCCAACATCATTCAAAACCATTGTGAGGTAAATGAAGAACCATCCTCTTAGGAATTTGGTTCTGCAAGTCTAGTGAAGACACTTTTGCCTACTCTTCCTGTAGCTGAACTTCTTGCAGCAACTGATATGTTCCATACATTGTTGCCACATGAACTAAAAGTGCCAAGAATTAGTGAAACACCTATGATTGAGTTAACCACACAAGTGCAAGTGTCAGAAGGGAAACATTTGAATATTAACAAGTTGAGTGAAGAGCAATACTTGTCCTTGAAAAACCTGTTGAAGACCCACCAACATGCATTTGTATGGTACTACCATGACATGAAAGGATTGGACCCCAAGCTCTATACTCATAGGATATGTATCAGAGAAGACTGTACTCCAGTAAGACAACCACAAAGGAGAATTAATCATGCATTGAAGGAGATAGTAAAAGGGGAATTACATAAATTATTGGATGTAGGATTTATCTACCCTATCTCAGACAACCAGTGGGTGTCTCTATTGGTGATCATGCCTAAAAAGGGAGGTAAATGGAGAGTTTGTGTTGACTACAAGGAACTAAACTCTGCCACCAAAAAGGATCATTTTCCCCTTCCTTTCACATACCAAGTGCTGGATTCACTTGTAGGGAAGCAATACTTTTCTTTTCTATATGGATTCAACGGTTATAATCAGATACAGATTGCACCTGAGGATCAAGAGAAGACAACTTTTACTTGTCCTTGGGGAACCTATGCCCACTCAATACTTCCATTTGGTTTATGCAATGCACTTGCAAATTTTCAAAGAGCAATCATCAATATATTTTCAGATATCTCACATGATTGCATGGAGATCTATATATGGATGATTTTACTACCTATGGTGCTGATTTTGTAGAAGCATTAGAGAATATAAGGAAGGTTTTACAAAGATGTGAAGACCATAATCTATCCTTGAACAAAGAGAAATGCTTCATGATGATGCAAGAAGGATTAGTCCTTGGCCACTACATCTCTCAAAGAGGAATTCAAGTAGACCCCACCAAGATTGAGGTGATTACCAATCTACCTATTCTTGCAAAACAAAAATATGTTAGAAGTTTCTTGGGACATGCAAGTTACTATAGGAATTTCATCAAAGATTTTAGTAAAATGACATCACCATTGTACAATCTCCTAACTAAATATGTTGAGTTCCAGTGGACAGACGACTGTGACAAAGCATTCTCTGATTTGAAAGCAACTTTAACCCATGATCCTATACTCAAAGGCCCTAATTGGGAGCTTGCTTTTCATACATATGCATCGGATTATGCTATAGGATTTTTCCTAGGAGAGAAATAAGGAGAAATTGAGAATGCAATCTACTTTGTCAGTAAAAACCTCCAAGGGGCTGAGTTTAATTATACAGTGACAGAAAAGGAAATGTTGGTAGTCATCTATGCCCTTAAAAAATTCAGGCACTACATAACAGGCTATCAAATCTTTATGCATACAGACCATGCAGCCATAAGATACCTCATGAATAAGCCCTTTATTTCAGGAAGGCTAGCAAGATGGTTGTTGTCGATGTAGGAGTTTGACATCACCATTGTTGATAAACCGGGGAAGGAAAATTTTGTAGCGGAATTTCTCTCTAGATTGACTACATCAGAGGACACTCAAATCATTGATGACTCTTTCCTTGATGAAAATTTTCTTTCCATCAGTGTGCATACACCCTGGTATGCTGATATACCTAATTATTTGGTTATAGGGAGAGTTCCTCCTCATTTCTCTCCAAAAGAGAGAAGAGTGCTCATTGAGAATACTTTTATTTTCTCATGTATTGTAGAATGTTTATTCTACACTGGACCATATCAAGTCATGAGGAGATGTGTAAGGGAAGATGAGACATATGACATACTGCATGCATGTCACAATGAATCCTGTGGAGGGAATTTTGCAGCGAAGAGGACAACAATGAAGATTCTTAACATAGGATATTACTGGCCCACACTTCACAAGGATGCAAGAAAGTATACTAGGAAGTGTGATAGAAGTCAAAGGATGGGCTGACCAACTAAATCTGATGAGATGCCTCTTTACCCCCAGGTGGTCATCACTCCATTTGATAAATAGGGGCTTGATTTTGTAGGCCCCATTGATCCTCCATCAAATGGAAAATCCTACATCTTGGTTTTCATTGACTATGTGACCAAGTGGGTGGAGGTTAAACCTATGAAGCATGCCAAAGATAATAAGGTTGCATAATTTCTATATGAGGAAATCTTCACTCGTTATGAGGTCCCAAGGGAAATAGTGATAGATCAAGGGGCTCAGTTTACATCAACCCTTGTTACAACATTAGTTAATGAATATAATGTGAGACATATAAAATCTACCCCTTATCACCCTTAGGCCAATGGCCAATCTGAGGTGATCAACAGGGAAATTGAGGCAATTATGACCAAAACAATGGCTATTCACAAGGATTGGGAAAATAGGTTACCATAAGCTGTCTGGGCCTATAAGACCACCTGGAAGACAACCAGAGGTTTCAGTCCTTTTGAATTTCTATATGGGAAAACAAATATGATTCCTATTGAGTTTGAGCATAAGGGTATGTGCAGGATCATGATGGGCCAAAAAGTGGCGATATGATGGGTATGTGTAGGGTATGTGGTTGACGACTTTTTTTTAACCCAAAATTGATGAAATGAAAAAGGTTTTTAAAGGAGATTCTCAGCTTTCCACCAATATAAATTATGCTTTACTTTGAATTTAATAAATAATTATTATTCATTTTCTATTTGAATTATGACTAAAGTCTGATTGATAGGTTGATTGAAAAACATCTATAGCTTTCAAAAGTATCATATTTTTTGAATCTGAAACATGTGTCACATTCTATGCCATACTATAGGATTAAAAAAGAGAATTTCATGAATTTTTGAACAATTTAAGGTGGTCAAACATACGAGTTTTATACTTTTTAAAAGTTGTAATAAAAATTCATAATTAATTATTTACTTGGAAAAAATAACAAAAGAATATGCATCACATCGGGACATGAGTCCTCTACTTATATCTTAAATCTTATAAAAAAATGTTATCATTTTATTGTGGTTAGAGTGGTCAGATAGACACCTACTTATTTTTTCCCTAAAATTTAAGTACTACTGCATTGAAATTTCAAATTTTCACCAAATAGATTTAAAAAAAAAAAAACCTAGTAATTTAGAAACTACATTCAATTTTCTACAGATTCTATTCTTATATATTTTTGAAATAATATAGATAACTTATTCAAATTTTTATGTCAAGTTGCCTAACTCCAATTTTCCATGATGATCTTGCACATACCCATAAAACTCTTAGGACCGCACTGGATCTTGAGATAGACATATTTGAGGGAAAAAGGGATAGAATCATGCAACTGAATGCTTTGGATGAGATGAGAAAGATAGCCTTTTATCATATTGAGGTAGTGCAAAATTAGAGGGTCAAATGGCATGATAGATACATAAAGGAAAAGAAGTTCCAACCAGGTGATTGGGCACTCCTTTATAACTCCAGGTATCAAGATAATGCAGGAAAATTGCAAACAAGATGGATGGGACCATATGAAGTTGCATAAGTCTTCCCCAATGGTGTTGTACAACTCACAACCATTGACCCTGTCAGATTCATTTGAACTATTAGTCAATAGTCATCGTTTAAGGTTGTATCATAAACCAACTTCCAAGGAAGAATTCATGCAACAATTTCTAAAGAACCCAGCCTCTGAACCTTCTACAGCCGAAGGAAGCAGACCTAGTGTCCCTCCTTCTGACTAGTCCAGGTACACATGCAATCACTTCACAATAAATATTTCCTCTTTTGTGGGAATCCACTTCTTCACCAACAAATTCATCCACCCATCCATCTCCATCTTTTCTCTCTTCCATAACTCCACCATCACTTCACTTCACCATCATTCCATTCCATCACCACTGCATTAATTGCTCAACTATACTTTTAAAACATAACCGGTACTTCCTCCACATTCCTTGCCAAAGATACTCCATGTTTTCAGGTATGTGCATGATAATATGTTATATCTTAATTATCTTTAGTGCATTTATTTAATTACTATAAATTAATGTTGGTATTTCACATGGCATATAATTTTATCCTGCCATGTCAAATCATAATTACCACCTAGCCTGTGCAGAAACATGCTCTAATTTAGGTTGGGTGGGGGAGTGTCAATTCACAAGTCCACGTGTCATCCATGTCAGCGAATTTGAAATAAGCCAAATTTTTGAATGATAGAGTGAAATGACAGCTTGCATGTGTGAAAGGACACTGAACCGCTACCATTTTTCTTGACAATACCCTTCATTTATTGTTCTTTATTTCCTTAGTCACAATCTTAAACATCACCCAAAAAGGTAAATTGGTGAGCTATATGACATTGTCATCTGTAGTACAAAAGAATTGCAGGAAGAAGAAATTGGGGTTTTCAGTGAGAAATTGCAGGAAAAAGAAATTTAGTAGAAGTGCTTGTTTGATTGTAGGCAGCTAAAACAATGGGAGGCCAGCTAATTAGGAATGAACCCATGGCTCATGATGTGGTAATGCAGGATGCACTTTCTATAGCTGAGTTCAGGAATTATGGATGGCTAGATTATTTCCTAAAACTTGACAGCTACAATGAGGACATTGCACTAGAATTTGCAAAGACATTCTTTGAGGGGAAAACAATGGTAAAAGGGTTAGAGGTGATCACTACAAAGGAAATAATTATAGAGGTAACGGGTTTACCTGCCGATAGAGAGCCATATCCTGCTACTAGAGATGGAAGGTCAACTAGCACTGAATTTACTGAACCCAGTGACCCTCCATTGGTTATGGATAAGCAAGGTACAAAGAGGACTTCTCTGCCAGAGCCATGGAAACAAGTAGCCATCCACATTGTCAAGTACATTACTTGTGAGGGTCGCCATTCATGCCTCCATTCTGTGCACTTCAAGCTCCTAAACCATATGAGGCATGGACGAAGAATGAACATGCCCAATGTGTCGTATCACCTCCTGGCAATCATGGCAGCTAAAATGCAGAAAGGTAGGGATAATTCTATCCCTCACCATTGTTTAATAAAATTGTTAGTAGAGAAATGTTTGCAAGAGGTGTTTGATATGACATGGGAGGAATTTGTAAACATTGATTAGTTTAGACCAGAAAATGTGCAACCTAGAGTTCGGTCTCAACCTTGTAGGGTTAGTTAAAGAGAGGGTTGTTGAAGCTACTCTTGGAGCTTCAACCTCTGGTGCAAACCCTTGCATAAACCCTCCTATAGCCAAAAAAACTATAGAAATTGGTTCTTCTAAGTCAAAATATTCATATGAGGATAGTTCATCCTCAAACCCTAATATTGATGTTCTTCCCAAAACCCCAATTCGAACTAGGGATTCCCTTAGGAAAGAACAAGAGTAAATGAAAGAGGCATAGATGAGGAAGGGGAAGGCCAAGAAGCAAATGGCAGAAAAAGCAACACCAAGCCCTAGGAAATGAAAGGTTGATAACACTATTCTTCCTACAGCCGAAGAGAAAGATAAAACCCTCATAAGAAATCAAAACCAGCTAGGTCAGCCACTGGTGTATCTCTAAAGAGAAGCCCTAGGCTTAGAAAAACATCTAGGGAGGTGACATAAGCCCTAATGGGGTAGGTGAATGTTGAAGAAAAAAATATTTTTGAAGAGCAAGCAAATATAAGATTAGAAGAGCTTGCTGATATTGTAGAGAAAGTTGGAAATCAAGAGCAAGATGAGGATTGGGAACCCCTGCAACAAGAGAAAGATGAGAATTAGAATTCCTGCAGCTAGAGCAGGATGAACAAACAAAATCACTACAACTGGCGCTATTTGAACAACAAGAGTCGGTGCAAAGGAATATTTTGGTAGGAACACATAAACCCCTTGTTTTTTCATGGAATCTTGTAGCTCTAAACCTATGGAGCGAGATGTAAAGAAAAGAGGAGGAATGGAGAAAGGAAAAATGCAAGCTACAGGATGAGATTAAAATTAAAAATATAGAAATTGAAGAAAAGAATGTAGAAATTGCTGCCTTGAAAGAAAAGGTGGTCATTGTGGTAGATTTAATACCCAAAATGCTAGCATGCAGAACTCCTCCAAGAGTCTATGCCATACATTTGAAGGAGAAAAATCTTTATTTTAAACTATCAAGAATTATTTTAGGTTTGAGCCCTTCTCTTGTCACTCCACATGAATTTTTCTGGGCTTATCAGTTTGCCCCTCCTAAAGTTAAAAATCTGTTGTGTGAACTATAACTGTATAATTATGTTGTGTCTAATGATAATGATTGGAATCCCTTACTATATATTGGAGATCTCCATTTAGGGGCATTTATGTCCTGGATTCAAAATGAAATTAGTTGGGGGAAGTAGTTTAGGACTTACAGGGAAAGAGAATTTCATACTCCCTTTGCTCTTAGGGCTAAATCTAGTAATCATGTAGACATTTTCCAAACATGGCACATAATTCTTTACTGTCCAAGTTACAACAGGAGGATCATGCTTGTTAGAGAAGAAGCCTACAAGGAATATGAGAAGGTAGTTGAAACTTCAGGGAAATTGGTAATGAGGTAGTTATCCCAAAGGTGGAAATTTTTTCCAGATGAGTTGAAACAAGTTGAACCTCACTCTTTGCAAAATTATGCTACATCATGCAAACGAGTTGACAAATACATACAGATTGGAAGGATGAAACAACATTTTTGGCTTCCATTAACATTTCAGCCACCTACACTATTGTGGCATGTGTCAGATTACAAGTTTTATCGGTATGACATAGCTGTAGAAAGGGAAAGATGGAACAGATTGGAGAGCAAGCAAGGATTCTATTAGGATCCTAATTCAGACACTACAGAGACCGATGTGGGACAGTTGGAAGTTGTTGACTTCAAAGCATTGACTAGGCAAAAGAATAGTGCTCCCTCTATTGGAGGACCAAAAAAACATTAGGTTGGGGGGAATGATGAGTCCAATTAATGGCTCAATTTTGATAGGGTTTATTATCTATTTTTTGTTGCTACCATAGACTTTGACACTTGGTTGTTGACATTTTCCATGATATTTCCTTAAAACCATAGACCTTGGGCGTAAGTTTATCCTTGTGACTTTTAATGATGTTAACATGCTATGTGAATTATCTATGTTAATTTTACATGTGGATTGAATAGATGTTACTTTAAGGTAATTTCAAATATGTAATTGTTTGTGCATGCTAATATCATTATGCAGATGTTGATGTCAACGAAGCTTGCAAAGTGGAGAAATTCCTACTAGCTAGTCGGTTGCCAAGAGAATAAAAGAGGTGGTCATTAAAAGGTCAAAGGAGGGAAAACTCTCAATGGAGGGAAATTCTTAATTCAAGTAAAATATTGTGACTACCTTTTTAATTGTCATATTTGTTTGTTGAGAAATTCTAGGGAGTGTGTTGTGCTAGATTCTTGTTGGAGAAAATCTGCTTTGACCAATTTGGTGCATGCATAACTTCCTCCATCTTTTTCTATGCTTTCAGTAAGTGGCATCCTCTTATTTTGATGGAGATGACTGCCTAGGTAATTAGAGTTAATTAGTAGATTTTCTCTCTATAAATAATGGTCATATGCCCCTTTTGATAAGGTTGGACATTCTGAGATTGTACTTGCATTTTCTAGTTGTAATAATACAGTCATATTGCTGAGATGTTGTAATCATGTTTTCAAGAAATAATATGATATTCCAAGTTGCTTCATTTGAGTTACTTAAGGGAGACTCACTCAAGGGGTACCACTTGGTGAGGATTCCACTCATTTAGTTTAAAAGTTACTTTATGTTCAATAGTTAGTTTCAGTTCCAACAACTGTATGTTCTTGCAGCCACTAAAATTCTGTTATGTGACTATTCCTGTAGTGAAGAAAAACATAGTAGTTTCTTGTATGTTTGGTAGAATTTCCATTTCTATCATTCATTTTCAGTCTAGTTGTTAATTCCTAGTGTAGATGCTGATCTATGCTCAGTTTTTAAGTTGATTTCTTTGCATCATTTCATTTTCAACATTGTTTCTTTCCTAGTTTATGGATGATTACAATGGATTCCTAGTGCACATACAGTGCTGACCCATTTCAAGTTTACGTCCCTGGGTTGACAATGAAATGCACCTTCATGATAAGTGAGATAGCTACTTAGTGCAGATGTCCAAGTTCTAAGTCACAACTCTAAGGGCTTAGTTAATAAACCATTAGAGGAGGCCAACAACTACTACCAGTAGCCATAACTCATTCAAGGACTTGGTTTTTAAGAAAACATGTGTATGGTAGGAAATCATTTCTTTAATCTTTCTAATTCTAGAAGAAAGCATGAAAATAAAATACACATCCCTTCTATTTATGATGGACCTTTAAGTCATTTTAAGCTCATTGATATATCCTTGCAAATTAGTTCTTTCTTGAAGAATTTTTCCAGACACTCTTGGTAGGACGATGCTTCATGAACAATGGTTCTTTGAGAGGTAAGATGATTATATGAACCAAAGAAATATCGGATTATTTTAAGAAATTGTTTGCATTTAGTAGATGAGAGAAGATATTGATTGTAATATTAGTTATATATTAGATGTTTCAATGATTGTATAGTTAATAGTAATTTTATATCTCATCAACTACTCAAATTCAACTAAAATAAAAATTTTAGGCTGAGATGAAGAGTCCAATAAAACTCAAATTTAAGAATAAAAAGATATCACACAAACATTTTAAAAAAATTATTTGTTTGTGGGTGAACTGTATACCAGCTCTCATTATTTTGTTGTGCATTGGTGCAGATGTAAGTGGTACAACTTTTAGATTATGGTGATAAATTGTTGGACTTTGCTCGGTCTAGAGACGTGGACAAGGTGGTACATTGGGTATAGAAAGGAGTGTAATGGAATTGGAGAGATCAATTCAAGTGTATTGAATTACACTGTGTAGCCTTGAAAGTGCACGAGGAATTGGTGAAGAAGTTATTGGAACTGGGTGTTGATGTTGAGAGCAGGGCAAGTAGTAGTTTATGCCGATATGAATCTCATTTTTCTCTCTGCCCATTGCCTCCACAAAAGCATTTTCCTTAGCCAATCTGAGGTTGTCATAGAGTGTTTGCATCAACACTTCACACAATTTTAAAATCTCACTATCATATTCATCCATCACTTCCCTAGAAGAATTTAGGTTTTAATAGTTTTTCTAAGAAAATATCAAGATTAATACTTAGATAGTTGTTTCATAATTGCATCCTTCACTATCTTAAGTGTTTCTATTAGTTCCTAAGCAAAACACATGCTCATTAAATTATTTATCTTATTAAAGTTAGGAATCCAATCAATATGAGTTATGATATATGGATCTCCAAAGAGACAAAAGATACAACACATATCATCAATGATTCATCCATAGCCTCTTTTATTTATCACTTGTTCCATTTGTATTTACATTGTTCTACACTCTTCAAAATCCTTTTCCCTTCATTTTTTTTCAATGTGTGAAGGTTTGTCATTGTACCAAAACCCACAAGCCTTAGTAAAATTCCAAACTTGATATAAGTGCTAAGAGAGAATCTTCAATATTCCTATCAAGGGGAAGATCCCAAACTATATGAGAAGTAATATTTAATTTTTTTTTTTTTTTTGAGATTTTTGTTTTAATCAAAGGAGATGAAGGCCATTCACTAATCATAAACATAAAACAAGACTTGTTTTTTGGATGATGCAAGATTGCAATACCACTAGGATGTTATTGCATCAAATGTTCTAGGTAAGAGTTTGTTAGCATATTTCTTAGAAATTAGAGTTTAGTGAAAGAACCACCCTTTTAGTTTGCATAGAAACCTCAACATGCCTAATTGTTATCTATATCTAGGTGCTTCAAAATGAATATTCCTTCACCTCTTCCAACTTTTGATTAGGCCATATCTCATCCTCCTTTATCAAGTTTTGTCTATCGATTTCATCCCCTTATGGATCTTTGTCCACCAAATTCAACCTCATCCAACTATTTCTTCTTTGCTCCCCCTAATAATTATCTTGTAGAAAAGGTTTCAATAACAAAGAATAAGTTGTTTCCTCTCTTTACTTTTCACTAAAACACCCTCAAAGCAACCCCATATGATTTGTGGTTGTGGCATAAATACTATAGAAATTTAAGCTTTCATAGATTGAGGTTGCTTTATAAGAAGAATATGGTAAAAGAACTTCCATCAATTGAGGCAAGATAATAAGTTTGTTTAGGGTGTGCACTTAACAAACAACATTGAGATGGATTTATAGTGGAAAAATCATGGAGGAAAAAATTCTCTTGAGCTTGAGCATGCTGACATCTACAGTGATAGGCAAGAGCAATCCTTGGGTAAGAATCTTTATTTTTTTTAATTTTTATTGATGATTTTTCTCATTACACCTGGATCTTATTTTTTTAGTAAAAATATGAAACCTTTGGACTAACCACTACACCTTTGGGAATTGATCTCATGGATTAATCGGTCACTTAAGGGAAGATGTTAGGTTTGAAAATTTAATAAGATTTGTGCATTTTTGCATAATGACAAATCTTCACTCATTGCAAGAAAAATAAAGAACAAAGGCTTCTAAAGAAACTATGGATAATAATAAAAAGGCAAATGAAACAAGTGGTGAACAAAATATGGTCTAGGTAAATCATTGATTGCATGTGTTGTGGCTCATGTCTCTTTGGAGATCTCCATATACAATTCATATTGATGAGATTTCTAATTGTAATAAGATAAATAACTAATTAGGCATGTGTGTAGGCACTACTAGAAACACTTGAGATAGTGAAGAATGTAATTGTGAAGCAACTATCTAGATACTAATCTTAATATTAAACTCTTAACAAAATTGTTAAAACCTAGATTCTTACATTTTCTTTTGCCTTGTAAAATTTTTATTCTTTGTTATCAATATATACACAAAAAAAATCAAATCAGAAAACAAAAATAAAAAATAAAAAATTATATTATAAAAAGCTGAAAAATGATTAATTGAAAATAAATAAAAAAGAAAAGAAAAAACACTTAATAAATACTAGATTACTACAATAATTCCATTGATAAGGAAAAAAAAAAACATATACATAATTATCACTATTGCAAAAACTTGTAGATATCATATTTTTGAAGACCACAATTTACACAAATATCCTATTTTTATTATTACCTTGAAAAGATCACAAGAACTGATTTTGTTCTATTTTTTCCTTTCATCATTTTCTTCTCAATGCTGTCAAGTGTATTTATCAAGAGAACCATAAGATTCTCCTGACCCTTAGAGATTTGCATGAGCGACTACCATTAAAAAATATTGAAGTAATTCTGGTGTTTCCATCAATTTATAAAGAACGTGAACATATGTATTACAACACTTGATAATGTAGATTTTATTTTGCAAAAACTTGTAGATATCATATTTTTGAAGACCACAATTTACACAAATATCCTATTTTTATTATTACCTTGAAAAGATCACAAGAACTGATTTTGTTCATGTATTTTTTTCTTTCATCACGTTTTCTTCTCAATGCTGTCAAGTGTATTTATCAAGAGAACCACCTTAAGATTCTCCCTGACCCTCCAAAATTAAAGATTTGCATGAGAGCGACTACCATTATAAAATATTGAAGTAATTCTGGTGTTTCCATCAATTTATAAAAAAAGAACGTGAATTGTGTCTTGCATGTGAGTTGGTCAACAACTAAACCTTTGATAATGTAGATTTTATTTAATAACATTTGTTACTGTTGGCCATGTCGATAAAATCCAACAAAGAAATGTTACTTATGAAAATGAGAACCTTGCTTAAGTAGGGAATAGGGAGTCTTGTAAATACATTGAAATCTTCCGTAAATCTGAGGTATATTTGTTGTAACCATGGAGGAGCAGTCCGTCGACAATACCAGAGTTCAGAGCTTAGTCGAGAGTGGAATCAAAACAGTTCCACAGCAATATGTGAGGCCAAGCCTGGAACTCTTCAACGATTCTTCTCATACACATGAACGCCACGCCCAGGTGCCGGTCATTGACTTGCACGGCTTGACAGTCCAACATCTTAAGGAAAACACCGTAGCAGAAATTTCAAGCGCTGCAGAGAAGTGGGGTTTTTTCCAGATTGTCAATCATGGAGTTCCAGAGTCTGTTATTTCTCGTTTACAAGCTGTGGGAAAGGCCTTCTTTGATCTTCCTATGGAAGAAAAGGAAGTGTATAAAAATGGAGGGGGGAATCCTATTGGGTATGGCAACCAAGCTGGGTTATATTCAGCGGATGCGACATTAGATTGGAAAGATTACTATTATAATATTGTGTGGCCTGTTTCGCGGAGAGACATGAGCAAGTGGCCAAAACAGCCTTCTGATTTCACGTACAGTATTGTTTGTTGTGAATTAAATAGTTATTTATATGCATGTCTGTGTAGAAGATTGTTCTGATCCGCCTTGTGAATTGTTTTGCAGGGAAGTGATGGATGAATACGGCAGTGAGATTTGTAAACTGTGTGAAGTGCTGATGCAGGCGCTCTGTGGCGGCCTCGGACTGGCTAATGAAAATGCTATTTTGGAGGCGGTGGGCGGAGAGCGGAAGGAGATTTATCTGGGCATAAACTACTACCCGCCCTGCCCTCAGCCAGAACTGGTTTTGGGCGTCTCACCTCACTCTGAAGTGGGCGCCCTCACAATTCTCCTTCACGACCAGACTCCAGGTCTGCAAATTCGCAAGGGCGATGCATGGCTTGATGTTCCCTGCATCCCAGGCGCTCTTGTTGTCAATATTGGTGATCAAATTGAGGTCAAATCTATAATCTCACCTTGTATCTGTTTTAGAGAGTCTTTTGGTTTAGGTTGGGTATAAACATCACACTTTAAGATTTAAATTATTTATTTGGTTCATCTGAAATCAAAATTAATAGGTGGGTTCTATTGGAAAACAGTGTGATTTTAGATGAGGCACCTTACCAAATAAAAGCGTAGAGTTGCATGTTGTTTTAGCCGAAATTTTGGATTGTGCTGTTATTTTTGACATGGATCCCAATTGTGACACAGATATTGAGCAATGGAAAATACAAGAGCATAGAGCATAGGAGTTTCGTTCATAAAAATCGCACAAGGATGTCATGGGCCATGTTCTGTACTCCACCGGCATGTGATGTAATCATCTCACCTCTAAAAGAATTGATAAATGAAGAGAATCCTCCATTGTATGTGGCATCATCCTTCCAAGAGTATGTGGAAAACTTCTTCAGCAAAGGACTAATTGGCAAGGACTACATCAACGAGCTCAAAATCACTTAAAGGCCCATGTCTGTTTTATTTCCAAGCTTTCTCTAGAATAAGAAGATTAAATAAATTGTTTCCTACCATGCACAAGTTTTCTTAAAGACCGGTTCCTTGAATGGCTTTTGACTATTAATAGCAGTATCAAAGTCTACAATTCTTTGTCTATAGAATGGAACTTCTCTTTGCAGGTAAGGAAAGCCTCTTTTTAAATATTCATTACCACAAAGTCATTGTTACTATGATCTTCTAGCACTCCAAGATCTAGTTTAGAGTTTTTATGGATCAATGAGTTTGACTAAAAAATTATGCAATTAAATCCTTATATTAATGTCATAATTTGACATACTGCGAAAAATACCTCCTACTTGTCAATTGACAAGTTAAATGGGCTCTATGGTGAATGCCTCATAAGGTACAATACTTGCTAAAGGTTTTGCAAATGGTGTAGAAAGCTAAGTGAGCTTGAACTTGGGGGAAACACCATGGTTGAATTCATTTGGTCCCAAAATAGTATTGGGATGGGTGACTTGTGAGATAATTTAGAGTTTATTAAACATTTTTAATTATTTTTAAAATAATATTTTATTTAAGACAAAACATAAACTATTAATTGATCTTTTGATTATATTTATTTTTTGTAATTAATTGTTTTCATTTTATTTTTTAATCATGTTTTAAGTTAAATTTTTTCATACAAAAATATCTTGCATATCTCATTTTCATCTTTAATCTTTATATTCTTTTTAATTTCCATATGTTTCACTCTCATAATTTCTTTTATGCATACATGATGTATCTTTTATCACTACTCATACTCTATCTTCCCACTTTTGATGTTTTCTTGATCTTCATTGACATATTTTTTTCATGATCTATTTTCCTTATACTACATACTTATTATGTTCTTCAAAATCCTAAAAAAGTTGCATCAAACTTATATATATCTAAAAAGTATCTACACCAATTTCTACCATAACCTAATTCATTCATACATATCTCTTTTCTTTCTTAACTTTTGCTCATTTGCACTATAGCCTTTATAAACAACTAAAGAACTAGATATCATAGTTTGTACATACCCAAATTTGTATTTATGCTGACATATATTACTTTATTTCCTTAGAAGGATGGATTTTTATAAGTATATTCCAAGACCAAAATAAAAAGGTTAGGGAATCTCTATAATGTTGGCACATGTACATCCATACTTTTGTCTTGAGAAAATTGTTGGCCAAATAGGTGGTAAATATCATAATGGTTTATCACTCAAGTCATGAAAGATCTAAGAGTTGAGTTGAAACACAACACTTCCTAAGGACTCTTATTACAGATCATTTATGAAGAACTTAGATTATTGTTGCCATGTGAATAGTCATGGGAACAAAAAATAATCATGTATAAATTTATCCATAACATGTTTTGATTAATTATTATATATTATTTGATTCATTAGAAAAAAGCACATAAAATGAATTGATTTGAAACATCTATTATATTTAAATTGATCCTTACATTTCCTAACATAACTCTATGTAAGAATGCTTAGAATTAACAAACTACATACATCATTTTCCTATCTCTCCTACCCTATGTTTGATATTCTATAGCTATGTCTATCTAACTTTGATGTACATCTTCCTTTATTGTGTATTCATTCATTCATTTTATCTCTTCCATGCTTCAATCAATTAGTCAAGAGTTTCTCTTAGATCATCCACACTATTTGTTTAATTTTCTTGATCGATTGAAGTTGATATTTTCAACTCATTAGATTTCATTCTATAAATCTTCTAAATATATTCCAAAACTTCTTTAGTTAAAATTTTAGCTATCCAACCTACAAACATAGATTCTAGAGCTTCCATGCTTACTATTTTTGTATAACTACTATCAAATTGTATTCATTTTATTTCTATTACTTGTAATTTTTTAACGTTTTGTTTCCCTTTGACATCTTTTGTAATTAATTTCTTTTTCATCCTCTACATGTAATAGCACATCCACACATAAAATTATAATATTTGTATACACGAACATTGAACTCAATCTTAAAAATACAAGAGAAAATTTGTGAATTCAAAACTATCATCAATGCATACAAACATCTATAATTGTATATGTCCATCTAAAATGATCATAATATAATATACAATTTAGAACAATAATTTTATGATTCATGTTGACTTAACATAACCTACATATGATTACTTAAAGATTTTTTAATATTTTTTAATATTTTTAGTTATACATGTAACTCTAAACTAGATCTTAGAGTGCTCCATTGATCATAGTAACAATAACTCAGTAGTAACGAATATCGAAAAAGAGACATTCCTTACATGCAAGGAGAACCATAGACTTTGATACTACTACCATGACATTCAAATTGGGATCCATGTCAGAAATCACAGCACAATCCAGAGGACTCGCTAAACTAATAACAAGACGAGATTTATAGATTTGACCTCAATTTGATCACCGATATTGACAAGAAGAGCGCCCGGGATGCAGGGAATATCGATCCATGCATCGTCCTTGCGAACTTGTAGGCCTGGCGTTTGGTCATGAAGGAGAATTGTGAGGACGTCCAAGCCAGTATGAAGTCTGGAGTTCAATACCCGAGCTTCTTCATCACGTTTTATTCTCAATGCTGTCAAGAGTATTTATCAGGAGATCAACCTTGAGATTCTTCCGGGCCCCCAAAATCTTAAAGATTTGCACGAGAGCGATTGCCATTATAAACTATTGAATTAGTTCTAGCGTTTCCATCAATCTATAAACTATTGAATTAGTTGTAGCGTTTCCATCTATTTACAGTGAGAGTGTGAATTTAGTCCTGCATGTGAGCTGGCCACAGTTAAACCTCTGACAAAATCCAGATTTCTTTTTTAATAACATCCGCTACTTGTTGGCGTCGGCCAAGTCGATAAAATTCAACAAAGAAATATTACTTTATGGAAATGAAAACCTTGTTTAAGCAGGGACGTCTGACTATGGTATCCTATAAAATTGAAAATCTTCCGAAAAGCCGAGGCATATTTGTTGTAGCCATGGAATCGAAACAGTCCACTAATACCAGAGTTCAGAGTTTAGCAGAGAGTGGAATCGAAACAGTTCCACAGCAATATGTGTGGCCGAGCCTGGAGCTCTTCAACGATTCTTCTCATACACATCACGCCCAGGTTCCAGTCATTGATTTGCACGGCTCGACCATCCATCATCTCAAGAAAAACACCGTAGCAGAAATTTCAAGCGCTGCAGAGAAGTGGGATTTTTTCCAGATTGTCAATAATGGAATTCCGGAGTCTCTTATTGCTCGTGTACAAGCTGTGGGCAAGGCCTTCTTTGATCTTCCTATGGAAGAAAAGGAAGCGTATAAAAATGAAGGGGGGAGTCATATTGGGTACGGCAGCAAAGTCGGGTATGCGGAATTAGACTGGAAAGATTACTATGTTAATATTGTGTGGCCTGTTTCGCGGAGAGTCATGAGCAAGTGGCTTAAACAGCCTTCCGATTTCACGTACAGCATTGTTTGTTGTGGCTTGAATCGTTGTTTATGTGCATGTCTGTGTAGAAGATTGTTCTGATCCGCCTTTGTGAGTTGTTTGCAGGTAAAGCGACAGGATGAATACGGCAGTGAGATTCGCAAATTGTGTGAAGTGCTGATGGAAGCGCTCGCTGGTGGCCCTTCGGATTGCAATGAAAATGTTATTGTGGAGGCGGTGGGCAGAGAGCCGGAAGGAGTGTTGGAAGTTAAACCCTAACTGCAGCAGTCCCGGCCAACCTTTGCCCGCTATATCGCAATCAATAAAATAGCCATCGCGATACCGCGGGAGATTTCCGTAATATTTTGTTTTATTCTAACCGCCTGCCGTTTACTGTTGTTCACCGCGCAGTTTACTAACCACTGCCCGCAATATCGCAATATGGGTTTTACCCATTGCGATACCGCGGGGAACTATGGAGATAGCCGCCACCCCCAAAGGAAATATCAGGATACGAAAGAATTAATATTTATGTTATAATATTATTGTAAGGGCGTCTTATTAAATGCGTTTTGACCGGGAAAAGGTAGTTAGGTAGTTGTAATAAATTTTTATGTCGAGCCCTCTCTTCCGTGAAATTCTTTCACGTGATTTTTACCTATATGTATATGCATATGTAATTTTATGTTTTAAGACAATTAATGTGAATGTGAGCAGGTGAAAATTTTAATTTGCTGCAAAATTGGTAAAGGAAAACATTTTATGTTTTAATTTTATCGCAGGTGAATTTCCTCCGGCCTCGGGCCTTCATGGCATCGAGCAGTCTGATTATCGAAAGTTAATTTTATCAAAGCAGCATTATCCGGGTAAATTTCAAAAATGGCGTTAAAGCACAAGCTTGACAAACCCACAAATTCCATAGTTTAATGGGAAGAATTATGAGTACTGGTCAATTACTATGAAAGCACTATTTAGCTCACAAGATATATGGGATTTAGTTGAGAATGGATTTCCAGAGCCAGTAGATGCAGTTGCATACAATACTTTAACATAAGTAGAGAAAGACTTATTAAAAGATACAAGGAAGAAAGACTCAAAGGCTTTATTTTATCTGTTTCAAGCTATACATGAGAG
>VDFB02124543.1:0-12169 GCA_007258455.2 Sequoia sempervirens | reverse complement strand
TACTTGCTTTGTTGCCATGATTAAATATGGATTAGATGTGAATTTTAAGATCCCCGGTGATTCCCGATTGGGGTGCTTCCACATTTATGATTCTTTTGTCGATGAGATCTTGGATGATGTTCTTGAGTCTCATACAATTGTTTGTGGTGTGGCCTTTGATTTTGTGGAACTCGCATAGTTGATTTTCATTGTACCAAGAAGGTTTGACATCAGGTTCTTGATAATTCTCAAATGTAGGAGCTTGGATGAGTTTTTCGTCGATTAGCTTTTTCATGATGTCCTCAAGTGGTTCTCCCAAAGTAGTGTATTTTTGTTTGGGGTATGTTTTGCGTTGAGGTGGTCCTCTTTGGTCATTGATGTTATTGATGGTGGGATTATTGTTGGGTTGATATGTTGTGTGATGAGTGTTTTGGCGTTGTGGTTGGATTTGCGGTGTGGGTGTATTTTGGCGTGGACCACTAATGACCACCTTGGCATCGACGACGCCATCATTAGTGATGTTTTGGTTTCTCACCCATGTACGAGGTTTATCATTGTAATTTGATGGTGGGTGATTGTTTTGCTGTTCATGATATGGCGTTGATTCGACGGGTTGGGTTACAAGGGCTCTTTCGATGCTAAGCACCTTGGAGATCAGTTGATCATAGGTGGTGATTCCCTAAACCTTGAGGTGGAATGACAAGCGGCTTTCAAGGTTGGTGATGATTGTGCAAACTTGTTGCTCTTCTGGCATGTTCCACTTGCTCTGATTGGCCTTGGATCGTCATCGTTGAAGGAATGAAGCGAAAGATTCATTCTTTCCTTGTTTTAGAGCATATAGTTCTTCGAGACTAACATCCATTGTAATGCTACATGCGTAGTTTCTAATGAATTCATCTCTAATTTCCTGGAATGTTCTGATGCCTGAGGGTAAGTGAGAGAACCATTCTATAGCGTTGCCTGCCAAGCTCCTAGGGAATAGCCGCATCAGATAAGTATTGTCATATGCAACCTCTATACAATGAACCTAGAATTCCCTGATGTGACCTTCAGGGTTTCCCGTCCCTCGATATTTGTCAAATTTAGGGATCTCAAATCCCTTAGGGAATGGTTTCATGTCTAAGCTCCTATCAAATGGATAGGGACACAAGTTGCTCTGCGTTTTGGTTTTCCACCCCAATTGAAGATCGAGCACTTGTTGCGAGAGCAACTTGAGTTGTGTCGTCATATCATCTTGCAGGTCAGGGGGTGGAATGAAGGTGTTTTGGGGTATCGCGATCATGGTTTGGATGGGTGGATTGGTTGGTGCATTTTTCAATGGTATCAGTATGTTGTGGCGGGCGAAGTAGGCTTCTACTTGCTTTTGGATGAACAATGCTTGTTGTTGCTCTTGTTGTTGTTGCGCTAGGATTTGTGCTTGTTGTTGCGCTTGTTGTTGTTCCAACAACACTTGTTGCTGTGCTTGTTGCTGCGCTTGTTGTTGTTCTGATTGTTGTTGTTCCCACAACGCTTGTTGTTGGGCTGCCAATTTTGCTGCTTCTTGCTGCTCTTGGTATTGCTTTAGTGCTTGCTGATACGCTTGCAATTGTGTTGCTTGTGCAAGAAGTTGTGCTTGTACTTGTGCTTGTTGTGCTTGCGCTTGAGCTTGTGCTTGGGCTTGCGCTTGTGTAGCTTGTTGCTACAATAATAGTTGTGCTTGAGCGACCCTTTGTGCTTGCAATGCTTGCGCAGCTTGGGCAGCTTGAGTGGCTTGTTGTTGCTGTTGTTGTTGTAATAACGCTTGAGCTTGTTGCACTTGTTGCGCTTGTATTGCATCTTGTGTAGCTTTGGCAGCTTATGCAACTTGAGCAGCTTGTTGCACGACTTTTTGTTTTTGCACTTGTTGATAGCCTCTTTGGAAAGTGGCTTGTAATGCTGCGTCAAATTGGTTTGATGTGGTAAACGTTGGTGGTGGTGGAGGTGGTGGTGGATTTGGAATGGTGTTCATGGTGAGTGATAATTTTGTGTTGATTATTTGGTTGGTGGATGGTGTTGTCGTGTTGATTACTTGATTGGTGGATGGTGTTGTTGATGTGGTAAATGGCATTGTTGATGTGATTGGCCCTTGAGAGACCATGTTTTGCAATGTTGTGGGGGTGTTTGATGATGTTGCCATTGCTTGTGTGTTTTTCGTTTGTTGTTTTGATGTCAACAATAATTTTTGAGCATTTGGCAAAATGTTTTGATTGATGGTTGGGATAGTGGTTTGATTGATACTTGGTAGGGGAGGCAACCCCAAGCCAAGGAGTGATGTGGATGATAATGGTAGTGGTGGGATAGGTGGAAATGTGAGGGGGGTGAATCCTTGTGAAAGTGTTGTGGTATCGAATATGCCCCCTTGTTTGAACATATCCCCTTCTTGTAAATTTGTGAGAAGAGGTGTTTGTGGTGCTCTGTGAAAAGATGTTGATGATGGGTCATAATGTAAAGTGAGAGGAACATTTTGGTGTAATGGATTATGGGGGATGTTTTTTTCCAAGGTGGTGTTTGCGTCCAAGTTTTGGTTATTCACAAGGGGATGTGATTGAAGTGCATTGAGGAATGTGTTTCCCTTGTTAACGTTGGGTTGAGTTGGAGCAAATGATGTTGTGAGTTGCAGGATGTTTTGTGTGATGTTTTGAGATGGAGGTGTAGATGAAATGGGGATGGTGGATGAGATTGGTGGGAAAGATGTCTCCACTATAGTGCTCACATCAAAATCCGAAGGCAACTTGGCCCCTTGTTTTGCTAGTTCAAGCATGTACAACGAAGGGTTAAGTCTCATCATGATGTTGATGTTTCTATGGTTGTCTGGATTTTGGAGCATCTCAGCTACTTCTTCATGAGACATTCCAAAGGTAAGATCCTCCCCTTGGGTTTCCTCTTCTGGGTTTTGTGATGATGTTGGAAGGCTAATTGTGAGATTTCCATCCCCAATGGGATTCATTTCAGGAGTGGTTTGGCTAAGATCACTTGAAGCGGGTGTTTCTTTGTTGGCTTCCATACTCTTCTTGTATTGAGATCTAGTTAGAACCATAAAATGGGGATCAATCTTCGAGAATGTGGGAGATGAATCTCTTGACTCTTTGGATTAATCTCTATTTTATGTCCCAAAGTGAAAGTTTTAGGATGCTTTTAGGATCAAATGTGATGATGATATGATGATGATGTTTAAAGATGGATGTTATGGAGGTTTTTTGGCTTTTGATAAATCTTGAATGAAATACTAGGCTTTAGGACTTGGATTTTATTGGATTCGGATTTAGGATTTTTGTCCTTGAGTTTGATTTTTGATTTTGATTTTGATTTTAAAAAGACCTAAGATGTGATAATGATCTAAAGATGGTTTTGTTCAAGGATGATGATTTTGGATGTATTATTGAGGAGAAAGTTGCATCTACCCACACACCTATCAAAATAAAATAATTACTTCACTAAGTATATGAAGAAGGATTTATCTACATACACTAAGCTAGACAAGATGATTTTTGATAATTTTGACTAAGTATATGCAAAAGGATGCATCTACACATGCCTAGCCAAAAGGTGTTTTGATAAATGTTTTCAAGGACTTGGTCACAATGTTTTTGAATGATTTTTATTTTTTCATAAAGCCTAGCACTTCAAGGATGATTTCAAGGTTTTGCAAAAGATGATTTATGAGATGATGTTGCTTTGGAGGATGTATGAAAGAGGATTGATTTGTTTTGATCCCTAGATGAACCTAAAAAAGACCACTTTGTGTTTTCCTAGACCTAGGTATTGAAGAGCATGCATATGCTTCCTAAAGACCTTGCTTAACTGTAACAGGGATTGATTTCATTTGAACTTTCATTTTCAGGTTTTCAATGGTTTTGCTTTGGGATTTGTAGGTCTTCAATCACACATGAGAAAATTCATTTTGCTTGCTCTTTTGTTTTAATGGCTTTTATTTTACCAAAAACACTCTCTCTTTTGATTAAAAGTTTCAAACTAAGATGTGCCAATGTCTTAATTTCTTTAAACCCACAAGATATTTTATGTGGAAATTCAATGAGGCTGAGAGGCAAGGGGTTTTCCTATTATTGTTTACTCAAAGAAGACAAATTGAGGTATAATCAATGCTTAGGAACCTTTGGGATGTAGTCCCGGGAGTGACATGTGGTTGAGGTCAGTGATTTTGATAACAAAAGGGTTCAAATTTTGAAAATCATGTTGAATGTTTGTTTACCAAATGTTTTTTTGAATACAACAACTTGTGTTTTCAAACCAAGACAAGTACAAGCCCTATGGATTGGTAAGACAATATTTGTTGAATCCCCACTTGGACAAGTCTAGCTACACTTATCTTTAGCGAATGGTTAGATGCTTGACCCCACTGGCTCCCCTCCATGACACTCACTTATACGGGGCAGCCAAGCATCAACACCATGAAACTCCCATGGCATGTTTTCCATTTCTACTAAGGCGAAGTAGGGAGGTGTGGAGTGACCCCGAGCGACCGTTCTTGCGCCAATATGGAAATAGATTAGGATTTGTAAATTCGCACATGGGTTCCTAGTAAGGACTTTTTCGTTAAGTGGAAATTGACCCATGCGGCCAAGATTCCCCTTTAGGATCCATCTTGTGAAACCAACCCGTGACTGATGTGTTGTTTAACCAATGCCCACATTTTATATCACGGCTGGAAATACTCTTGGCTTTTAGAGGTGTTGCGATTGGATTCCCTTGGGTCCGGTGCACCACAAGGGCCCTCTAAGATAGAAGCAAGAAGCGAAGCAAAGAGACACGTGCGTAACTCGATCCGATGCTGATGGCTGCGAAGATATGCAGCAATGCCCTGCCACTTTAAGCGCGAGATGTTGTTTGGTAATTTTTATTGCCGTCGGAAGTGTTTCCGAAACGATCCGATAATTTTGAGTGTTTCTCTTGCACCCTAGATCATACGAAGCGCAAGGAGGATACACTCAAAAACCACCAAAGACAAAATCACACAATTCAAGCACTTGTTCATTTTATAGCCTTCAAAGCAATTGTGTGATTCGTTTTAAAGCACCAAACTTGAGTGTGAATTTTCTTTGTTCAATTTTTAGCCCAAAACGAAATCTAGTAAGTGTCTAAGCTTGAATTTTAACCTTTTGCGAATGGAAAAAATCAAATTGTTCTTTTTAGACCCAAACGAAAATTAGTGTCCTAAGAGCGAAAAGGTAACAATTTCGTGAAAAAGTGTTAAACAAACACTTAAAGCGTTTAAAAACACTTTGAGTTTTCAAAAAAAAAATATCCTCCTTTTGTTTTCCTTTGCTAGCCTTCTCCTTGCCTTCCTTTTCCTTTGTACCTTGTTCACTTTCGTTTTGCTTTTGTACCTACAAGATGATAAAAAAGAAGAAGGTAATTATGTGAGCATTTAATCATTTTTTTTTATTTATTAATTCCAAACAATACTAATGGTTTCAAAAATAAAAATAAAAAAGATTAAGCATTGATTAGAGTCCATGATACTACACATAGATAAAGATTTACAACATGTTAAGTAAGATCCCAAATCCCTTTCACTCAGCCTCTTGAAATTCATAGAACTTTAAGTAAAGCTGATAATTTGCAAAAAAATCAAGGCATGATTGAAACCAAATCTGTCAATAAAAGTTAGCAGTTGAAAATTTTAATCATGCATTAACTACTCCCATCCTATCACAAAAAGCATAAATGTACATTGCAACATATTTCATTCTACAGCCTTAGTGGTGAAATCTGCAAATGGTTAGTTTAAAATAAAGCAACATTTCAACATCCCTATGGAATAATAAGCCATGTTAATCATGCCATAAATGAAACAATGGAAACCAAATAAAAGCATATAAAAACATAACATTAATCCTATCCCATAGTGGATTGGTGTCACATGTGCTAGTGACCCTTTCCCAATCCTTGATAAAAGCTTAAGATGATGTAAATGCAATGGAGATGATGAGCAAAATCAGTTCTCAAGGAGAGTGACTTTGCATATGCTTTTTGGATGAAATTGTGGAGATTTGTGGAGTGGACAAAATCAGTTCTCAGTTTAAGAGAATGACTTTGCATAAAGATTGTGAAGGATTTGCTTGAGGATGAAGCTTCTCATTTAAATATTTTCAAATATGGTATTTAGAAGGGCCAGTAGGTTCAGATTTGGACTAATAGAAAAAAGAAGGACCTTATCCATCATGTGGGCCAATGGATGTGCAGGAATTAGGGAAATGTGCCCGTAGAGAGGAGGAGGTGAATTCAAATTTTGCATTATAGAGAATTTTGAGGGCAAGTAGCAAGCAATAAATATATATGTTTGGAGGGACAAATCAACTTGCCATGTTGAGGGAAAATGAGGGTTTTTTAATAAATCAATAAAATTGATTTATTTGTGCAAGTGGAGATATCTAGAGAATGCAAGTGGGTGAGATTAGTATTTAATCAAGGTTAGATTAAATAGATGATGATTATGTTAGTTTAATGCTGATTAGGTGAGTTTGACTTTCATGAATTAAATATTTTAATTAAATAAATGTTTGATCTATTTAATTAAAGGGATGATGTTTGATTTATTAAAAGGCTGATGATAATGTTTATTTGATGAATGACCTTAGGAAATGAGATTATTTAATGAATGGATGAAAGTGATGAATGGGCCTAATGTGAGACCTAATTTGACTAAATTTGATCGAATGCATAATGTTAATTTTGCATGTCTACAATATTAGATTATAATTTTTTTTTTTAATTTAGAGAAATATTTCTATAACAAAAAGAATACATCTATGTATCAAAATCAAAATACATATATACTTTATTTATATGTTTGAAAATTATTTCTATACAAAAAGAATATATCTAGGGTATCAACAACTTTTTTAAATATTTATTTAACTACCATCATCCTTGATATCATTATAGCATGTTAGTTTATGAAGAGATACTTAATATTGAAAAATATAAATGGATATATGGCAAAGTGGTAGGGATAGAGAACCATTATATTAACATTTTTAGGTTTTGGGCATGTAAGATAGTTGAAGGGGATGGGAGTTGGGTCTAAGGGATAGAAATTGAGTTAAAAAAAATAAAAAATTCATCTCTTTACTTTTATTTTTATTGAAAAAATTATCTTATAATGTCTTTAAAAAATCATTCAATTTTTTAATTTGAAGTTGTATTTTATTTTCATAATTTCCTATCAAAATTTGTTTAAGAATTTTCATTTATAGTTAATATGATAGTGATAGAAATGAGTTATTCATTTCAATATTTGAGAGATACAAATAAATATGGGTATATAAAATGTCATAAAAAATGGGTGCCTATAATATATGGTAAAAGTAGAGGATGGATTATATACAAGGAATAAAAATGGGTACCTAGATTTTTTATAAAAATAAGCAATATTTTATTATGAATTGTGTATGTAAAGCAACAAAAATCAAGATATAAAGATAGAAATGAAATTTAGGGACCTACCATTTAACATTTCATAATTGAAAATGATATAAGATAATTGGATCCTTTATATATTGTCCTTGCAAACATTTGAATATCTGATGAGATCCCAACACACCCTTTCTTACAAATTCTCAGCAAACAAATTAATTAATTAAAAATCATACACAAGGCTTGAATTGCAGAAAATCAAGAATAAAAACTGGACTTCACAATTTATTTCAAACTTCCCTGCAACTTGCAAATTACCAAGAAAACTGGAATTACAATGTTATATAGCCTTATGGTTGATGCAAACCACAACAAATCTGATTTATATTAGATTTAAATCAGCAAGCTACAACAAGTAAAATCTTAGCAAACCAATCACCACATCTATAGTCTTCTCCACAAAAATCTTGTCTACAAAACTCCACTTTGTTGAAGAACTCTCTCCAATTTTTTATTCAACATACATAAACACTTCCAGCTGGACTTCACAGCCATGAATGAAGAAAAAAACATTCCCAAAATCCCATGCCATGACCTTTCAGCAGCCACATTCACCAAGAATGGTTACAAAAGACTCCTCAATTCCTAACGCCCAAGATTGGAAGAAGAGAAATTGACAAGAAAAAAAAATAATTGAATTTTTTTTATTCTCTCTTCATCCTCCAATTCCAACACTCAAGAAGGCTTCTGCTGGAATGTGTTTTGAAAAAGCTAAAAATCAAATATTAATTTGCTAATCAACTTGCCAACAAGCTGGAACCAAATTATTTATTAAATGTTGGCTTGTGATTTTAATTTAATCACCAACAACATGAAAAAACAGACAAAAGACAAAAATTAAATAAAATAATTTTATCGGTTGATGCTGGATAACTCTTTTGTCCAGATGCTCCTGCATCAATATATCATATATAAGAATGAAGTACCTTTTAGGAGTCTAATCTTGTGAGTTATGGTTCTATCCTATATGATTATTAACTATGCTTGAATTTAATCTCAAAAGACTCAAAATCAACCTATTAACATTTCTTAAATTATACAAAACTTAAGACATTCATCAAATTATAAACATTTTATTTTTATACCCAAACAATTAAAACTACATAACATTAACCTTTTTATTAGTATTTCCACAACTATCTTGCCCCTTTACATTTAATTTCTAAAATAGTATTCCAATATACCATCTCTTCTAAATTAATGTTTGATTATTGCATTTGTTTAATCAGCTTAGATGTGTGTAAAAGGGATATTGTTCCCTTGCATTGGCCTATGTCGAAATTGAAATAGATAGGTCATATAGGTCAACAAACATTAGCCTAAAAGCAAGTAATTATGTCTAAAATAATAATACAATACTAGATAAAGCAGAGTCTAATTTTCTATTACAATTTTCACATGGGCAAGGTAAACATGTCTCCTCCATCTCTTCTTTCCTTCACGATACATAATTCTAACTTTTTGGGGTTTTCTGTTCGACTCATGCTCCATCCATCCATCCCTTCTAAACAGATTCCCTGAAAATTGCATTTTCATCCTGCATATCTACATTCATCATACAAGCTATGCACCAAAAGGGATTGAGATCTCTCTGGTACACATGCTCTTTTCATATCTAGGTTGTTTGATGATCTATATTAACAAACCTTGCATATGAAGGGTTAGCAGGAGGCAACAGCTTTGCTTTTTCAGTTGTCAATATTGATGCCATTAGGGTTTTGTTTCGTTTTAGTTTGATCATAGCTAAGTGAAGAGGAGTGTTGGAAAACATTGATGGGGGAGAGGGAAGGTTCAGCTGAAAAAGATCGAGAATAAGACCAACAGACAAGTTACATTCTGTAAGAGAAAAAATGGGTTATTGAAGAAGGCCTGCGAGCACTCTGTGCTGTGTGATGCAGAAGTGGCTCTCATCATCTTCTCCAACACTGGGAAGCTCTACGAATATGCCAGTGAAAGGTACTCTTCAATCTCCTTCCATAACTTCATTATCAGTAACGTTCATGCTTAATATGGTTAATGAAATATAGTCATTGAGTTATTATGTCATAGTAGATACTCTTAAAAATTAAAGAAATATGTGTAAATGGGTACTGATGATATTATAATTTGAGAACAACTCCTAGGAAATATATTATGGAACGTACCCATTAATGAAACAAATGCTGAACGTTTCTATTTATTGTTTCAAGCTTCTTCTAATCATACCCCTCTTTTAGATAATAAAACTGCCATCTACATTAAACCAAAGTTAACAGATAGTTTCACAGAAGAGAATAAGGTGAATGATAACTAAGTTGGGTAGTTTGATTTCTACATACAACCTCGTCCTTCGGGTAGTTGTTTATCTATATACTGCATAGAGGAGGAGGAATATACCCTCCTTATATAATGGTTAGCTTAAAAAGAAATAATTTTACAAAGAAAATAAATATGTATATGTATGGTATTTTGTTTAAGTAATTTAATAATAAAAAAATTATGTATTTTTTTGTGTTTATACGTGTATAAATGTTTCAAATTTTGTCATGTTTGTAGTTTTCTGTTTGTATCTGTTTGTCATCTTTTTTACATGCTTTTTTTAAAGACTTTTTTGTAAGTGTTACCACAATTTCTATTAAAGGAGTTTTCTTGGTAATTTGCAATGAAACTCAATGCATACTCTTCCAATTTAAAATGATATACTATTTTGTCAATAGTGCTTAAATATCTTCAGGAGACAAAAGTGATAGAACTTGGTGAATCAAGGATGACCCACCTCAACAATTATAGTTCTTCAAAACTTGAATAATGCCTTATTCAATCTCTCAAAAAAACAACTATAAAATAAATCTTGAAGAAAAGTGTAATTAAATATATAGTAGATAAAAAATATAAATCACCCAAAATTGAAGCTAAATGAAGGAATTTGGTAATAATTGTAGTTGTATACATAGTAGGTAAAGCCATAAGTAACTATTTAGGCATTTCATTAGAATTATTGGGTTTGACCACCTTCTATTTTTTATATACCAAGGGTTTGTTCATTCTATACTTTGTAGCACACTTATGACTATAGACAAAAAGGATCCCATATGTTGGGTTTCCATGTACAAGACACAAAGGTTTTCCAATCAATTCCTACCACCATTTAATGTAAATGATGAAGAAACATAATTAATTTTAAACCTATAATTTATTTGATTAGATAATCAAGGATAAATTTTATGTTGTAGGTGATAAAGGATTATATGTTTCTTTTAGTTATCATAGTTGGCATACTTACAAAGATCCTACTTCAATTATTATTAGAAGGTGTCTCTTTTATTGAAGTAAGTAATTCATGGATTTAGGATCAAATTAGTTGTGGGGTAAAAGAAAGATAATGAGTCCACTTTTAGTGGAAGTGTCATGAGTTAGTAGAAAAATCCTAATAGGAATGGGTATCCATTTTGTAAAAACTGGGTACTCATTTAGGATTATTCTCCCAAACCTAAACTCCTACTCATGAAACAGGTACCTATTTTAAAATGAGTACACATTTTAAAATGAAACATGTAGGATCATATACATATATTGTAACCTTTACAACTCTTCCCTCATGAATATACTTTATATGTTGATGTCCAATATAAGAAACTAACATCAACTACTAAAACCATGTCTTACTAAGTAAAATAGAGAATCTATTTGAATAATCAATAACAACATGGTAGTGTAGTTATACCAAGTGTAGTTATACCTCTTTAAGACCCAATCTAATAAGAAAATGATGTAGTCCAATTTTTTAATTAATATACCATTAGTTATTCTCAAAGGTACCCCTAAATGTGAAATATAAATATCCCTTTGAAGATGGATAGTAAAAAATAAATTTGAGGTGATATGTTAAATTAAAATTTAAGATCAATGGGAATTCTATTAATAAATTTATGGTACACACTACCTTGTACATTTTATATGTCATAATAATTATTTCCTCATTAAAAAATATAATCAACAGAGAACTATGTAAAAAAGGTGTATCTCTATGGTATAACATACCTACAAAAACATTTGTATGCCATGATGCATGGGAATAAAATATAACAATAATCCATAAAATATATATCAATATGTTCATGTTCCATAAAAATGGACATTTTTCATGGTGTAAATGAACATTGTTAGCATGTGTAAGAAATAGATCAGCATAAAATTTTAAATTTTGATTATGGGGAGGAATTGATAGATTACCTCCATAATTTACACCCCTTGAATGAGTCATTTTTTTTATTTATTAAATATTTCACTTTATATTTCAAAGAGGACCTTGAGTATAATGAGCTAAAACTCTATGAAAGTTTAAAAATTCATTCTCATTATAATTCTTAGGAAGCCTTGTGATTTGATCTAACAAATGGATACCTTGAAGAGTAATCAAATTAGATCTCAAAAAAAAATTAAGCACAATATAAGACCTCTTATAACTTGGTAAAATTCCTAAAATTATGAGGCTTAAAAGAAGGCACATTGAAAGTACTAGAAGCATCATGCACATAATTTATTTTGTCTCTATAATCATCACACTTTCAAAAAGTACAAAAAATTTAAAATTTAGAAGGGTAATAAGATGTCAAATAACGATGAAATAATTTACAAAGCTTAAGTACATTAGAGGAGATCAAATTTAATTTGACCTTATTCACATGAGCACACATATATATAAAAATAACAAAACTACTTAGATATACATCATCTTTAATATTGTACATTTTAA
>VDFB02124540.1:0-50712 GCA_007258455.2 Sequoia sempervirens | reverse complement strand
CCTAATAATTGATAAGGTGGTGTGTGAAGAAGAGGAGGAAGAAATATAATCATCCAAAGAAGACATTAAAGAGCCAGGCACAAAATATATTATGGAAATTTTTTATCAAGAGCTTGAGGAAGAGTTGGTTCAACAACTCAAGGACATCGAAGAAGAAGTTGAGAAACAACCCTTCGATCAAGATAACGATACAGAGGAGAAAATGGAAAAAACCACTGAGCCTCCAACTTGAGAACAAGATAAAATCACTGAGCATGATAAGGAGACACCTCTTTCAGAAGAGCAAGAAGAAAACAAGCCTGAAGAAAAAGCTAAAATGAGAAAAATATTAGAACTATAGCATCACAAAGAACATGAGCATGGGAAGAAGGAAGAAAGGAAAACCTATGAAGGAGAGGAAAGCCCCAGGGAGAAAATAGCCACCAAATCCTCAGTAAAACAAATAGTGTTCATCCAAGATTCTGATGAAGAAGAAGAAGAAAAGACAAAGCAAGAGGCTCGAGGGAATAAAGAAATTGAAATCCGACACACCCAAGAAGAAGAAGGTGATCATGAATCACCGAAAGGGGAATATCAAGTGCCTAAGTGGCTCAAAAAGCAATTGGAAAGAAAACCCCAACCCCAAGAGATCCGAAGGCAAGGCTAGAAGCCATTCTAGCCCGAGTACAGGTAAGCATAAAGAAGAAGAAACCAAACATTAGATCTCATTTGATGATGGATGCATCTAGATCTAGGATGATGCAGATAGCCACCCCAGTGATGGGAGAAGAAGGGGTCAATTATAATATTTCTACCATTGATTTGGGGATAGCCACAAGAGAGCAAAAAATTAACCATCTTTAGGGATTTGTTGCCACCATTGTGCACTAAATGCATAAGGATAAGACCTCTAAATAGGAATTAAAAGAACAGGTGGCGTATCTGATAGCTTATATTCAACAATGGTCGTCATTCGAGGATCTTCCCACTAGATCATTAGCGCCACCACAATTTTCATCCAAGGACCACATTGATAAGTTGGATAGAAGAAAGAATTAGATGAGGGCCACAAAGGATTGGTTCTAGCAAGTCCTCTACCATAGAAACATGGGCATTGGCCGTGTTGTCAAGACAACAAAAAAATTCTTGGAGGTGCAAAAATATCTTGAGGGCACGAAGAAGTTTTGCACTAACTTCTTGGAGTTATATAGAATTACATATCCTAAAATTGAGGCAATCCTCAGGATGCCCGGAAGAACATTGGAAAAAGAGCTTGCTCTGGTGAAGGTTGATCATTGGCTTGTGGAAAACTAGAAATGGGGCCTTGATCATAGGAAGGAAATTTTAAAGTGGGTGCTCTATGAAGTGGAGCAAGATATTGACTGGGCCAAGGAAATCAGGATGACCTGTGGGGAGTATTTGAAATTCATGAAATTTTTTGACATGCCCGTCATTGAGTTTGATCCAGAGAAGATAAAACCCTACTCAAAATAGACTTTATGGGTTTTGCTACTCAGGCCTTCACTCAATTTGAGCAGGTAAAGGAAAATACACCCAAGTGTGATAGAGATTGGGAAACGCTCACCAACCAATCTAGAAAATTGAAATTTCATGTGCTTGAATCTGACATTATGGAGTGGAGAAAGCTCCAAGTGTTAATGGGAAAGTTTGTGGAGTATTCCACCATCAAGAAAACTAAAGGAAATCCTATCATAGATGATGAATTCCTCACAAAGTAGCTGCAATGGTATGAAATCAACAAGAAGAAAAAAGAGCTACAATACTCCTCACTAGAGGAAAAAATAGACTAAATGACAAAAAGTAATTTTATATTGTAAAATATTTGGCGGTAGGTAAAAACCTAGTTTGTAGTGAATCTGGGCCACACAATGAGATTAAATCTTTTCCATTCATTTTTCGTTTTGGACACTATAAATAGGGGTCTCCTCTCATTTTCAAGAGAGAGTTGAGTTGTTGTAAAGACATGCTACTGGAATTTTAATAGAAATTGATTGATTTGGTGGATTCTTGAGTTCCAACTTTATGTTACATGATTCCTATTCTTATAGTTAGTGAATTTGAATAGATTAATTTTTTTGTTCTATGGGTTTCAATTTTCTTTAGTAGTTTAGTTAATACTATTCATTAGTTTTGAAGAATTCTCTTTTGTTGATGCCCTTCCTTGCTCATGCCTTTTGTTGTTTATTGATGATAAAATGCAATGTAAATCTAGTCTGAATAGTTTTATGAATGTTACACTTAAGTTCTATCTCTTGTTCATGCTCTATGGTGAATGAAATGTTAAAAATATGTAGACCTTAGAAGATTGCACTAGTTTCATGAGACTGTGAAGTAATCTAGTTAAGTGGAACTTAGTTTTGGAAAGGTTGTCCACAATAGGGTCCACAATTATCACTGTTCATTGCTAGTTTCAGGTCTAGGAACTTTCTCTCTTCCCTACCCTTTTTCCCTTTTTTTTAGTAGTGACTTTGAACAAGATGCATTGCACATTGTAAAGCCAAATCTAAAGTTGAAATAGGAGGTCTAGGCTACTATTTGAACCTACAAAAATTGTACAATCACTTTCCCATATTAAGAACTCCATTGGAAGAACTGATTCTCCTCCAACTTAACTTACGTAAGTTTTCCTTGTTGTTGGATATTTCCTTTCAAGAGAGGTAGTGCAGTTATGCATTGCTTGTGTTGAGAAGTGCAAAAAAACCCATCAATAGAATTGGTGCTAGAAGGAGGGCCCTTTTGAGTTAAGCTGGATCGAAGTGGCTCATTCTCAATGAAGAGTTTTAAGATCAAAACCAAATAAAGGGGAATTTCAAGAGCTACAACCCCCTACAAGGGCTAGATGGACTAAAAGAGGGGACGTAGCCTCTTCCTCCTCCTCCATTCCATCCTCTTCACCTTCACCTTTACCTCCCTCCTCCTCCATTCCATCCTCTTCACCTTCACCTTTACCTCTATCCTCCTTCCATTCGACCCATACTTATCAATCCTTATCCACTTCCACCTCCTTCATTCAACCATCTTAAAATCCATTTCAACCACTTACTTCCCACAGCCTAGGTGTTGCCCCTGTCCCTACCCTCCAAGTCCAAGGAATAGTTCCAACTGTCACTGCCCCTGTGCAACCCCAATTTCCTATTCAATAGAAAATACCACCTTTTCCTCCCCTCATGGCCTAGCTGGGGAACAACCCATATCTGTTGTTGTTCAATGCTTACCATGACATGCCTAAGAATCTAGAGGAATTTTGCACAAATTCCAACCCTCAGAACCCATAAAGGATAGCTGAAGAGCATATCAAAATATTCCAAACAACATTGAAAGACATGTAGATTGATCACGGGGATGCGACATGTAGGCTTTTCCCTTATTCATTGGGAGAGGAAGCCTTCTACTCGTACATCAAATTTCCAACCGGATTGATTACTACTTGGGATCTTTTGAAGAACACATTCCTAAGGAAGTACAAGATTTTTATCAGCCCCTTGGAGCTATATCAGCAGTTAATGGCAATTTGTAGGGAGGTTAACGAACCAATCAGCTCCTTCAATGACCATTTCCACTGAGCATACACGAGGTTTCAAGATCCATATGTGCTCAATGATGTCGTTGTCATTCCTATTTACTACGCTACCTTGGACAACCTCACACTAGCACTGGTGAAAAGGATGAACCCAACTCCTACTAGATTAGTGGATGATTATGCTGAGGTCGTTGTGGCTAGCACTGATCTAGGATAAAATATCTCTGGTCCGCTAACTTCCTTGGGGAAAGTTTCCCATCCTATGCAGATTCAAGGGCTCAATCAAGCTCTCCAACACCACATTCCTCTTATGAACCAAGTGTCACAGCTGCCTATAGTTCCCCATCTAGGATAGCCCATGAATCAGGCACCCCTTGGGCCTCATTATCTGTAACTCCAACAACAACAAGTGTATTCCTAGCAGCGTCAAGTGCCCTTATATCTACAAGGGTATGAATTTCTACTTGCCCACCAAAACCAACCTATAGCACAACCTATCTTTCTCCAAAACCAAAAACCACAACCAAGCAATACAGAAAATGATCGATTAGATGAGTTAATGAAAATGATCAGGAAGATATCTATGGAGATGAAACACTTGCATAATCAAAACAACCAGTTGCAAGCTTCTCAATGTAGCATTCAGGCTAACCTCAATCGAGAGAAAAGGGATAGCCACAAGGCTGACACCTCATCTGGGAAAAATTATGATCGAGTGTAGAGCTCCAATTATAATTTTGAAAAGAGGCCTTCTGAGAGGAAAAACCAAATGTGGAATACAAGTCCAAACAACAGAGGTGTTGCCACCCCTCTTGATTAGCCGGCCAATGTAGAAAAGATGACTAGTGGAGTGTATCTTTCCAAAGTTGATTTATCTTGATGGTTCTAGATCCAAAAAACAAATAGACACTCTGAGCTCAATTTTCTCGAGTTCCTCATAGCTGCAGAGATCTTTCAAGTGGAGGTGTAGAACATTGATGATAGTGTGGGTTGTAGAGACACAGTCTCATCTGAGCCATATGATTCTTTCGTGCTCATGGTCAATCAAGCTCCCTTTCCATGGAGCAACAACAACACACTAGAAACTAAGGCTACCACACCAAAGAATGAAGAAGTGAAAGAGATAAGTAAGAAGAAAGCCTTGTCTCAGCTCTTTAATTTCGTAGATAACGGGTCCCATCCTCTAGGCTTTCCCCATATACCAACTCAATACCTTGATAAGAACAAACAGACGAGTCAAATTTAAAAATAGCCACCTAGCTCTTCCATAGGTAGAGCATTTGAGTCTGAAATCAAGCAAATGGGTGAGTATGTCGCTGACGAATTCAAGAAGGTTAAAATCAGCTTGTCTTCCTTTGACTTACTCAAGGTCCCTGTAGTTAGGCAAGCCTTATTTAGAGTTATTACTGGGACTCCTTCCTCCAAGGCAACACATGAAATACTGGCCAAAAGAGTCTCTTTCAAAGAACCACCACGTGATCCAATAATTCAGGAAATTATAGGCAACAAAAAGGATGCCCCTCCAAATTAGCAAATGGGAAAAAAACCTGCTAAAGAGAAAAGTCAGGGGAAATCCAAGGAAAAGACAAATGAAAAGGATAAAGGTCAAGTTGCCCAAGCTGACACACCTGCAGGACTCTTCTAGGGGAGGTTTGAAACACCTCCTTTCCTTACCACTATCTGAGTATTTGGGAAGAACCTACATAATTTTTTGATTGACTGAGGTGCATCGGCCAATTTCATGCCTCTAACTCTATGCAAGGCTCTAGGGATTGTCCCCACACCATCAAGAAGGAAAGTAACTTAGATGGACAAAACTAATGTGAAAATTGTTGAAGAAATTAATCACATTCCCATGTAGATTGCTTCAGATTTGAGGGTACAATAGGTTATTAAAATCTAGGTTGCGCATATTCCTAACACATATGGAATAATCTTGGGATGAGACTTCACTCAATCATTGAATGGATATGCCGCAACTCATTTCTCTCACATGTGGTTTCCATGGAAGGGGTTGCCAAATCAGATTCACATTGACTGAGAACCCCGCATGAAGTTCATGGTTATTTGAATACAACAATTTCAATGAGGTGTTGTTTGTCGAAACTGAGCTGGGAAATTATTCTCCCATGGCATATCAAGAAGAATCAGAGCCTCAATAGGAATAGATAACTTAAGAGGTCTTCTTGGTACTATGCATCCCTCTAGCCAACTTAGCCTATACGCCCCAAAGCACAAAAGTGCAGGTTGAATCTGATGAAGATGAAGCCCACGATGATGAGAATTTTGGACTGCTAGACAAATTCTAGGATTTCATGGAAAAATGTATACAAGATCAGCTTAACCTAGGGGATAGAATGAATTTCTAGGAAATCTTGCTACCTAGTTGGTGCAGAGTGCATAATGTTTCCCATTCAAAATTTGAATGTTGCTTGTGTCAAACAGCAGTAGAACATGTCAAAGGACAAGTCAATTCTCAAAAGGAGATGCCGACAGGGCATCCTGTCTTCAATCATGTTGAACCAATACCTACTCTAGAAATTGTAGATACAAGCATGCAGCCAAAGAGGAATGAACACATTATTGACCCTAAAGTTAAAGAACCTTCAAAATTTTTGATGCTATGCTTCGATGGATCTAAATCCAAGCAAGGAGCAAGAGTCGGATTCAAACTCATTAGCCCCATGGGTAAGACCTGTTTTTCTACTCATAGACTTCAATTCTATTGTACCAGCAATGTAACAAAGTATGAAGCATTAGTTCATGGTCTCCTAATGGCTCCAAGGAAGAAAGTTAAAATGTTGCAAGTCTTCAGTGATTCGGAGCTGGTAGTAAAACAAGTCAGAAAATTATATTCCTACCATTATAGAAGGCTAGCAAACTATAGGCATAGATTTTTGGATCTTCTAGAAAGCCTAGATGCCTTTAATATCTAGTTGATCCCTCACTCTCAAAAACACATTATTGATGCTTTAGCTCATGCAACCAACACTCTTCAACCACTTTCTTTGTCTGGCCTCAAAAGGTTCATCGTCGAGCTTACCTCCACTCCCTCCGTGCTAGAAAATATCACTCATTTCCATATGTTCAATGATGAAAAGGACTTCTTGGAATTAATCACTAGCTCCAATGTGTTTGCTACTCGAATAATTGATGAAGTTGAGCCCAAAGAGACTGAATTAGATATAGAAGGGGTTATCAATCTCAAAACAAGCACTATCCAAAAAGGTATGGTACAGCTTGAATGTATATTTGACCTAGATCAAATCTAGGACCAAGATCAATAGGCAAAGAAGGAATCCATCAACAATTAGTGCAACACTCACAACCTTGGGATAGTTGAGGAGGTTAAAATTGTATTTATTGGTAAATTTTGCACGTCAGAAGAAAGAAGAGGAATCATTTATGCTTTGCGAAAGTATCATGATGTAGTAGCATGGAGCTATGAATATTTAAATACATATGATACCTCTGTTATTACGCACGCTATTCCCCTTAGACTGGATGTCCAACCATTCCGACAATGGAAATGTCCCATTAATTCCTTGCTAGAGCCCTTCATTTACAAGGAAGTGCCAAAGTTTCTAACAACACAGATCATATTCCCAGTTAGGAACTCCACATGGGTGACCAATTTGGTCTCGGTTAGGAAAAAGAATGGAGAAATCAGACTATGTGTGGATTTCTGCAATTTGAATAGAGCTTCAAAGAAAGATAACTATCTTGTTCCCTCATTCGATGAGGTGTTGTAGATTGTCAATGGTTCATTGAGGATGCTCTTCTTGGAAAGGTATTTCAGATATAACCAAATGATGGTGCAATACGATAATTGGCACAAGACAATGTTCACCACCAAGTGGGAAACCTTTGCATACATGAGAATTTCGTTCAGACTCATTAACACAGGTGCCACCTTCCAACTTGCAATGGACATAGCCTTCAAAGATCGAATCAGAAAATGTATAATCATCCACATGGATGATCTTACCATGTTCTCAAAGAAGTGATATGATCATGTTGTTGATCCATGCAAAGTGTTTCAAAGGTGCAGAGAATTTGTGGTTTCCCTTAACCTGAAGAAATGTGTTTTTGATGTTACCGAAGGCAAGCTGCTCGGGCACGTTATTTCAGAACGAGAGATTTTCATAGACCCCGAGTGCATTTAGTCCCTCTTGAAGATCCAATTTCCAGTTAGCAATAAGGAGTTAAAATATTTCTTCAAAAAGATAAATTTCGTTAGAAAGTTCATTACAGGCTTTGCTGAAATTGTCAAGCCTCTCAATGCAATGTTGAAGCAAGATGCCAAAATTGAGTGGACCCCTGAGGCCAAGTAGGCTTTTGAAGATATTAAGAAAGCTATATTTGAAGCACCTATGCTAGTTAGTCCTGATTATCTGAAGCCATTCTAGATTTACTCATTTGCTTCAGATCACTTGTGTGCCACCATTTTAACTCAAAAGGATGATGAAGGGAGTGAGCACCCAATTTCCTTCATGAGTGCTCCCTTGAAAGATGTTGAACTAAGATGTCACAACATGGAAAAGAGAGAGTATGCTTTGGTTAGAGGAGTTAAGAAATTCAAACACTACATCCTATAGAACAAGGTGTATTCCATTGTCCCTGATCTGGCAGTAAAGAAATTGTTGATGCAAAATGTGTTGGGCAAAAGAAGAGAAAAGTGTGTCACACTGGTGTAGGAGTACGACATGGAAATTCAGCCAATAAAAATAGTAAGAGGACAATCCCTCACCCAAACCATAGCTGAGACAACAGCTGGAGTAGGACTCGAGCTTATAGTTCAGCAATACCAACTTGAAGACGTTTCCCCATGTGAGTGGTACGATAATATCATCTACTACTTGCTAAACAAAAAATGTCAGCCTCATCTCTAGAGTGTCCAAAAGTATTCCCTTCACCTGAAAAGTAGCAACTACATGCTACAAGGATTTATACTCTACAAGAAGAATCATGAAGGTGTCTACCTTAGGTGCCTTGGAAAAGAAGAAGTAGAGTAGGTCTTGAAAGAATTTCATGATAAATTTGGCACCGGCCATGGATCTGGTGTTTCAACCATACATCAGATCTTATGAGAAAGTTACTATTGGCCAATAGTCTTCAAAGATGCTCATAGCCATGTTCATACATGCCACATCTTCCAGAATACCACAACCAGAGAAAGGAATGTTGTCATCGCACTGCAACCAGTCTTGGAGATAAGACCATTCACACAATGGGGTCTCGACTTCGTTGGCCCGATAAGGTCACCATCATTTGCAGGTCACAAGTACATTCTAACTACCTCCGATTATTGTACTAGATGGACAAAAGTTATTGCATGTAGACAATGCACCACAAAGGTAGTTATTAATTTCCTTGGAAGTTTTATTTTAAAAAAATTTGGTTGCCTGTATGCTTTATTTTGTGATAATGGCCCTGCCTTTACCTCACTCAAATTCACTAGTTGGGCCTTTGACTATGAAATTTCCCTTAATTTTTCATCCAACTACTACCCTCGAGGCAATGGCCTGGTAGAATCTATCAACAAGAGCCTCATTACTGTGATAAAAAAGCTACTTGATAGGAACCCTAAGGATTGGCATACCCAGCTTCGATTTTCCCTTTGGGTAGATTGCACATGCCACAAGGCTTCCTTGGGTGATTCCCCATTCCACCTCATTTATGGCCTAGAGCCTGTGTTTCCTATCCACTTGAAGATCCCCACCCTCTAATTCATCAACACTTTCTACGAATAAGGGGATTGACGAGAGGCCCATTTAACTGAATTACTCCATCTAGGAAAAGCACATGACCATGCCACTGAAATTTTTTCCAAACATCAAGGCATGGTCAAGAGATGGTTTGATCGATGAGCCAAAGTAAAGGCCTTCAAAATTACTGATCTAGTCCTATGTTGGAACAAGGAGCATGAAAAGAAAGGGGGACATGACAAATTCGACAAGCTCTGGCTTGGCCCCTTTCAAATTGTTGAGATCCTTGGTGATAATGCTTTCTGCCTCAAGACTTTAACTGGTGAAGATGTCCTATTTCCTGTCAATGGGCAACACCTTAAGCATTATTTCCTCGCTTGAGCTCTTTTGAGTTGAATGTTTGTAAATACCTGTATATAGGTTAGTGTAGGTTGCTTCTGGTTTCTTTATTTTCTCATTTCCCGACTGCTTTTTTTTATTAAGTGTGTTTCTGATGCGGTTGTCGTGCTCAGTTTAACAAATGATTCACTCTATTGTTTGATTTTAGTGTTCTTTGGATAAGTATTTATTCTCAACTATTGGTCCCTGGTTGCTACTGTGGAATTGTCTCCTTATTTGAAGTCTGACCCAACTTAGAAGCTGACCCTTAGTTGAATCCTTTTACATCCATTTCGGATCATGCAAAAAACACACAATAATCATTTTCAAAGAGTTGTATAGTGGTCATCATGATGATTTAGAAAAAAAAAATCTTAAGTCTACTCTAGTGATTCCCAAACCCACAATAGGCTTGTATGCTTACACGGTGGAGCAAAAGAACAAGTATAAAAGGAAATACCGAGAGAAAAGAAAAGAAAAAGAAAAATGTTGAAATCAAGCAACTGTATGGGTGTGTGGACAACTCTACTGGGGCTATGGATGCCTAGTTGGTAGTAGAGCAGTGTTCGTGGGGTCAAAGCGACAACTTCATCAGGGCTATGGATGCCTGACTGGCAGTGGGGTAATGTCTAGGTTACTTTTAGGGTTAGATGATTCATGTAGCTTGCTTGGTTTGATTAACTACCACTTGTCACAGTTTCTAAGGAAAGCGAATGAATTCACTATACACACACACTTCTGAGATGTCATGTGAGTTGATTCATTTAAGGATCTCGTTCTCCTTTGAGTCCCCTAGTTCATTTTTGGAAACTGGGCCCTAGTCTGTGAAACCAAAATTTCTAGGTTTAGAATGAGCATTTATTCGTATAATGCTCAAGAGTGTTCCCCAACATAGTAGCCATTTGTTGTGCCTATAGCACACATGCCTCATTAAGAATGGGGACCTTCTCTTTTTGCTTCACCGGGTCACTTTTTTTCTTCCTCATTTTGCGTGCCCCCTATTTTTCATCCTAAGTGGTCAAGGAATCTTAGAACAGTCACTTTGAGTTGACCATATTTTACTACCCTCAAATTTTCAAGGCCTTAATCCTTTTTGGGATTTCCTTAGCTATCTTCCTTCAATCTTTAAGGCTGACATCCTCTAAGCAATACAGATCCGCCCCTTCAGGTCACCATGTGCAGGTTTCTCTTACGTCTTTGTCATTCTGAATGGCTTTCTTTTGAATCCTCCTGCCTTGTGGGACCCGCAGCCTAGTTTTCTCTTTTCACTATCAGTCATTCCAAATGGCTAACCCCTGGCCACCATCTGCTTAGTAGCCTTCCTTGCTCCCACTGCCATTTTTGAAATACCCATCCACCAACCTTGAACACCGCCATACGAGCATTTATGAGGGGAATTAAAGGTTGAATATTCTATAAATAGCCCATCTTGAGCTATCATTTTCACCTATAAACATTTAGAGGAGTTGCCAGAGCTTGCCACCTTCATCGTCGTTGTGCCCGCAGAGTGCCTTCACTGATTTGCGGTCTTCATTTGTGGTTTCCTCATTATTCCTGTCAGTTTTCTAGGTCGATTCTCCATTGCCATTTTATTTTTAATTTTTATTTGATTTCTATAAAATTTGTTAAAATATGAACCAGAAAAACTTAGGAATTAGTTAGAACACACCTTGGTAGTCAAAACCCACCTTCTAGAATTTTGAAATCCCTTGAGAATCGCTTACACAATGCTTGTGGAACTTGGCCTTCCCACAACCATTCTTGAACTAGGGTGTTCATGCCCTATGGGCACACAACATCACCGTCGTCATCACCTTTCCTTCATAATGTTCAAACTTTGCAAAATGGTGAGCACCTTCATCGGGCTCACCCTTGCGAGAAGCCCCCTCAACTTGGCCATCCTAGAATTACTAAAATTCATGGGCCTAAATGGGGATCCTTCAATCCACTCAGGTCCAACAACACAGTCCTCCACCTAAGGAATGGCCCTTGAGCCACGTCGTTCCAAATGACCATTTGACCGCATCCTCCTGGTAGGTGGTTCCTACTCCAATCATCGCCAATTAGACTTAATTGACCCAAACTACCTAAGCCCTGACCCATTGTGGGTTGAATCCTATAGACTTCTACCTATGGCATTCTGTCCCGGTTCCACCATTTTCAATAGACTTTTGCAACCTGTCTGTTTTCCTATCGAGCCCACCTTCACGGTCACCACCCAAGCTTAAAATGAAGTAACCTATCCCTTTTTGGACCATCCCTTGCAGATTTCTACCAACCTTTCATCATTGTTGAAACGATTAACTCAAAACGGTGAAACCTGAATTCCTTTTCAGTGATTGGGTCCCGACCCCATCTTTGCCACTCAATTTTCCTCCACGCTTTAAATGATTAAATATTGCCCCTTTCTGGACCTCTGTCTGTAGGTCACCATGGCATGAACGTTGTTCCAAACAGCCCCAGGTGACCATCCCTCCACCCTGTGGAGCCAAAACCTATTTCCACCAACTAAACTTAAAAAGAAAAAATAATTGGGGATCAGGCCCTAGGCGGACCATCCCTTGCAGGTGGTCATTTGCAAGATTTTGTCTCATTCTCGCCATTCCCAAATAGACATCGATCCCCGTTGGTTCACTATGTTGGACATGACCTAGATGTTTCCCTTCGACTGTCCATGAACAAACAATTAAAGTGTGTGCCTCCTGGGGACCCAATAGTGCAGGCCTCTCTAGCTGGACTTTCCTCTCACCTATGCTGTTTCAAATGACTGACACCCAACATCTCCCCACACCTTCCGACCCGCAGTGGCTTGAAATTCAATAACAAATTGGTACCTTCTTCCAAAGCTGAGGTCCCACCTGGAACGCCGCTTGTAGGACATCACCTTGTCAGTGCCATTTTTCAAATGGCTAGACCACCTCTTGTTTCTGCCTATCTTGAGCCTGAATGACCAAAAGACAATCTTAATGCCTCCAAAGCCTCAAAATTATTTTGACCCATGTACCTAAATGGCCTGACCTTCTTGGTGGACCCCGCTTCATGACAAAATCTTGGTGTGGGTGAGACCATGTGGGCCACCGTGCCCTAATTGTCATCTATACACTGTTGCTTTCAAATAAGTGCCAGCCTAGGTAAGTTTGCACCCATGGGCTTGCATTGTCATAACTCCCTCCAGTAAAAGGTTAATGTTGGTCTGTAAGAGATGTTAGGACCTTTGAATGATAAATTATCTGACCTGTCATCATTTTGTAGATTTTTGACTAACGTTCCTCATGTTTTTATGCTTAAATGTGCTTACTACTCTGTTGCCTCCAAGATATATGGAACCAGCTGTAGGACCTTTGGGGGTCACCACGGAAAAGGAAAAGGGAAAGAAGTCAGCTAAGGCTCCCATAGGAAAGGAAGATAAAGACCAAATGAAGTACAAGTTCCAGAGAGAGGAAATTAAGACAAAGGTTACCACAGATTGGAAGGAAATTTCAAATACTAATATGGGATATATTGATATTGATGAGTTCAAGCAAAGGGTCTGAATCAACCCCACAACATAAAATACTAGAAGGATCTGAAAGAATGGGTTGGCCAAGGTTGTTGGTTTCCTTCCTGCTCTCATTGCTCCCGAGCTCGTAATGGCTTATAGAGAGGCATACCAAGAAGATACTAGAAGAATTATATACATGGATGGTAATGTACTAGCTGATCTATCTTCCAAATCAATAGTGAAAACCTTTCACATCCCTACCTTCATTGAAATGGAAAAGACAATGAAGGAAGATTCCAAAACCACATGGGATGTAGATCCCCTCAAGTGCAATAAGCTTAGTAATCAATACTGGCTAAAGGACAAGAGGGGCAATGCAAACAAAGTGCCCAAAGAACTCTTTCGTAGTGACTTCTATGAGGATTACCATGATTTCGTAACCTTATTGAGTAGAGTTATGGGCCTTCCAATTGCAACCTTCTTCCAGGAGTGGATGTTGTACTTCATGGAAGAAATCCTCTGAGGGGAAACTAAATTCTACTGGGCAGGGATGATTAGCAATTTCTTGCATGAACAGTTTGTGGTAGTAAAGAGGACTTTTGTTGAGAATATGTGTCTCAAACTCATTGGTATAACCCTAGTTTTGTTACCAAGCAATTGCAAAATTCATAACTATTACTTTCCTAATTGTACCGCTATACTACGAGATGAAGGAGAGAGAGTTGCACTGGCGCGATTACTGCCATATCACGGGAGCCTTCTGGCTGAGACATGGTTGTGCGGTGTATACTGCCATACTATAGGAACCTTTTAGCAATCGAGTAGTAGTGTGGCTCCCTCCATACCATGGGAGCCTTTTTGTTGAGGCGTGGTAGTGCGATTACCACCATCCCACTGGAGTTTTCAGCCTGCCTAGTGGTAGTTTAGTGTTGTCACCACCACATCGCAAGGGTTTTTGTTCTTGGGTATGGTAGAGTGATGGACAAAGGATGTTGACCAGATGACATGGAAACCATTGGCTCGATATGGTAACTATCATTTAATGTTTTCCTACTAGTTCAAATGGGAACCAAATTGGTATGTTTCTATGTAATGGGTCTAGTGATGCAGATTGATTGATTGTAGAATTCTCTTAGAGGAAAAATGCTTTAATGTGTAATGCATTGTAATAGTGTTTTGAAAAAGAGAGTTGAGTTGTGTTCTTCATTGTATGTTGTATATGCATTGTAATAGTGAGTGAGAGAACATGATTGATCAGATAAATTATAATGTTTCCTATGTTGAGATAGTGAATCGACATCTCAGTGAGCGTGAGTCTGTAACATTGTACGTGAACATTGTTTACTATTATACAAAGTGACTTTTGCTTGGTGTGGTGGGTTTTTCTCCCGAAAGGGTTTTCCCACGTTAAATCTAGTGTTTATTCTATGTTGTATGAAATTTTTTCTTATCTATTTCTTGGTAATGTCCATCTTTAATAAATTGTAATTATTTTTCGAACCTTAAATCTACATTCTCTTCTTAGAATTTTCATTAGGAAAGTGTTTTCGCAGCTTGTGCTTTCCTTACAAGTTGTATCAAAGCCTGACCAGTTGTGTTATCCTTGTGGGTAGGTTGGGTTTTTTGTGTCAATTATGTTCAGTGGGAGTCTTGTAGAAGTATGGTAATTTAAATTATAGATTAAGATGACAAGAACATTAGGAAAGATTGAAATTGAGAAATTCAATAGTAGCAATTTTGAGTTGTGGAAAATCAAAATGGAAGACCTTTTGGTGGATTGAGATCTTTGGCTTGCTATGTCTAGAATGAAACCTCCTGGCATGAAGTAAGAAGATTGGGACCTCACAGAAAGAAAAGAAAAAGGGTTGATAAGACTCTATTCTCTTGAATGTTCATGAAGAAAAGACTGCATCTTCTTTGTGGAAGAAGCTTGGAGATATATATCAGGGTAAGTCCTTGGTGAATAAGTTGTTCTTAAGGAAGAAGTTATACTCTTTGAATATGGAGGAAGGGACATCTATGGCTGATCATCTGAATACATTTAACACGTTGATTGCTCAGTTAACATCTGTGAGTGTGAAAATTGATGATGAAGATCGTTGTATGCTTTTGTTGTGTTCTTTGCCCGACTCTTGGGATCATTTAGTGATGGATATTGGGAGCATGAAAACCACTTTTAAGATGGAAGATGTGGTTGTTTCTTTGTTGTCAGAAGAAATGAGAAGAAATTTTTCTGAGATGGCAAAGGAGGCTCTTTCCATTTGACGTAGATCGAAAGAAAAAGGCAAGAAGAAGGACAAGAAGTCCAAATCAAAATCAGAAGGGAGATCATAGTCTCCTAGCAAGAAGTCCAAGGTGAAGTACTAGAATTGTGAAAAACCTAGTCATGTCCAAAATGATTGCAAAGAGGAGAAAAAGAAGAACTCTTTCGACAATGATTCTTCTCAAAGCAATGTAGATTCCTTCATTGCATATTTGGAAACATAGGCATCAGATGATTTTTGGCTCATTGATTCTGGAGCATCTTTCCACATGAAATCTTGTAGAGACTGGTTTACAAAGTATGAAAAATACAACAGTGGAAAGGTGTACTTGGCAAGAGAGTCATCTCTGGAAATAGTTGGTTGTGGAAGAGTCAAAATTTAGTTTCCTGATGGAAGAATTAAGGGAATTGATGACGCAATTCATATACCAGGTTTGGCTCAAAATTTACTTTATGTAAGTAAGCTAAATGATGTTAGAGTGCAAGTCTCATTCTCTAGTAATGGCTATAAAATGGCAAGAGGCTCGATGGTGCTGGCTAGGGGTGCCCGAATTGGTACTCTATATAAGTTGGATGCACTTGTTGTTCAATGTAACACTGTCTCTGCAAAGTCACAAAAGGTTGTTTGTGCAAAGGAGACTAAAGTCCCTGTAGGGGCTAATTCTTTGGAAGTTAAAATTACTACAGAGAAGACTATGCTCTGGCATCAAGGGCTAGGTCATATTGGTGAGAAAGGCTCAAAAGCTTTGAAAAACAAAAACCTAGTTGAGGGGCTTGATAATTGTAATTTGGAATTTGAATTTTGTGAACATTGTATATATGGAAAACATCAACATGTTTCATTTTACTCTAGTCCTCATAAATCTTCTGGTGTTCTGGATTATATTCACTATGATGTTTTTGGTCCAGTGAATGTTCCTTCATTATCAAATTTAAAATATTATGTATCGTTCATTGATGATTATTTGAGAAGGGAATTTTTTATATTTTCTAAAAAATAAATCAAAAGTGTTTAGTTAGTTTAAAGAGTTCAGGAACTTGGTTGAAAATTAGACTAGTAAGAAAATTAAATGCTTGAGGATAGATAATGGTGGTGAATTTTGTTCTACAAAATTTGAAAGGTATTGTAAAGACCATGGAATTAAGAGGCATAAAACAACACCTTACACTCCACAGCAAAATGGAGTTGTTGAAAGATCAAGAACAAGACACTAATGGAGAAGGTGAGAAGTATGTTGAGCAATGCCAGTCTGGAGTAGAAGTTCTGGGTTGAGGTTGTGGCTACAATATGTTACTTGGTGAATCGATCTCCTTCTTTGGCACTTGTTGATAAAATTCCCATGGAAGCTTGGTTTGTTAAGAAGCCCTCTCTAAGACATACTCGTGTCTTTGGCTGCGAAGCATATGTTTATGTTCCAGATGTGAAGAGATCTAAATTGGAGAACAAAGTTGTTAAGCGTATCTTCATTGGCTATGACATTAGTGTGAAAGGATACAAGCTTTGGAATCCTATGACTGAAAAGGTTGTATACAACAGAAGCGTAATCTTTTGAGAGTTGGAACCTTTTTTAGTAGAAATGCAATCAAGGATAAAAGAAAATAAAGAGAAAAATGATGTTGTTGAAATATCTCTAACTCCTAAAAAAGAGGAACAACATATTGATAGTGTACCTAAAACTGAGGAGAGTTTGAGTAGCTCTTAGAGTTCTGAAGAAGAACCACAACCTCAACCTCAGCCTGTGAGGAGGTCTACACATGAGAAGAAGAAACCTGATAGGTATGGATTCTCTACGTTGGATTCTAGTTGTGCCTATGCTTTGATTACTAATAATGATGAGCTTAGGACTATAAAATAGGAAGTTGAAATGACTAATTCAGATTCCTGGTTGGAAGCCATGAATAAAGAAATGGCATCATTGAAGAAGAATGATACTTGGGATCTGGTCCCATTTCTTGAAGGTAGAAATCCCGTGGGCTAAAAATGGGTATTTAAAAATAAAATTAGTTTAGATGGAAGTCTTGAGATGTATAAATCGAGGTTGGTTGCAAAGGGTTATTCCTAAGTAGAAGGAATTGATTATGGAGAATTTTTTTCTCCTGTAGCAAATCTGACATCTATCAGATTTCTTTTGTCACTTGTAGCTGCTTATGACTTGGAGATTGAACAGATGGATGTGAAGAAAACATTTATTCATGGTGATCTTGAAGAAGAAATTTATATGTCTCATCTTGAGCACTTTGTGATAAAAGGTAAAGAAAATCTGGTTTGCAAGTTAAAGAAATCATTGTATGGTTTAAAATAGTCACCTAGAATGCGGTACTATAAATTTGACATATTTTTTTTGTCACTTGGTTTTGTAAGATTAAAATTAGATCATTGTGTGTACTTCAAGACTAAAAATGATCGAGTTCTTGTTATTGCACTCTATGTTGATGATATGTTGTTCATAGGAAATAGTAAGTTTATGAGTTCTGATCTAAAATCTCAGTTGTCTACAAAGTTCAAAATGAAGGATCTTGGTGCAACTAGGTATATTCTGAGAATGGAAATAAACAGGAACAAAAAGAGTACAAAAATTTGGCTCAGTTAGAGTAAGTATATTAATACTATTCTGGAGGGATTTTGTATGATAGATTGCAAGTAGTTAGTTGTTCCATTTTTGCAAGGAACGAAGCTATCTGTTGAAGATTGTCCAAAATCTCCTACTGAGATGGAGGACATGACTAGAGTGCCTTATGCTAGTGTAGCTGGTAGTTTAATGTATGAAATGGTATGCATAAGGCCAGATATTGCCCAAGAAGTGGGAGTACTTAGTTAGTTTATGGTTAATCCCAAAAGGATACATTGGGATGCTATGAAAAGAGTGTTTAGATATCTAAAGGGAACTTCAAAATATGTTTTGTGTTACCATGGTAATTTGGTTGAATCACATAGGAGTCTTAGCATTCATGGGTATGTGGATTCTGATTGGGCAGGGGACATTAACAGTAGAAGGTCCACCAGTGGATATAGTTTCATGATGAATGGTGCTGCAGTTAGTTGGATGAGCAAGCGACAAGCTGTAGTTGCTTTATCTACTACTAAGGATAAGTATATGGCAGAAACTCACGCTTGTAAGGAAGCCATTTGGCTTAGGACATTGTGTTCTGATATTGGTTTTGATGTAGGGCAGATTATTATTTGTTGTGACAACTAGAGTGCCATTTGTTTAGAGAAAAATTCTACTTTCCATTCTAGGATGAAACATATTGATGTGCAATACCATTTTGTACGAGATGTGGTGGAGGATGGAAAGGTCTATTTGGAAAAGGTGGATACTCTAAAGAATATTGTTGATGCTTTGACAAAGCCAGTGAGCATGAATAAGTTTAGATGGTGCACAAATTTGATGGGCCTTGTGGTCCACAATGTTCAATGACATCAAGTATTGAAAAGGGTTCAGTGGGTTCTTCGTCAAGTGGGAGATTATTGAGAATATGTGTTTCAAACTCACTGGTATAACCCTGGTCCTATCACCAAGCAATCACAGAATTCATAACTGTTACTTTCTTAATTTTACCATTGTACCACGAGATGAAGGAGAGAGAGGTGTGGTGGCGCAGTTACTACCATACCATGGGAGCCTTCTAGCTAAGACGCGGTAGTTCATTGTATACCGCCATACCGCAGGAACCTTTTAGCAATTGAGTGGTAGTGTGGTTCCCTCCATACCATGGGAGCCTTTTGGCTGAGACGCGATAGTGTGGTTACTGCCATCCCATGGGAGTTTTCAGCTTGTCTAGCGGTAGTGCGGTGTTGTCACCGTCACATCGTGAGGGTGTTTGTTCTTGGCTATGGTAGGGCAGTGGACAAAGGATGTTGACTAGATGACATGGAAACCATTCTCTTGATATGGTAACTGTTGTTTGACAGTTTGTCTACTATTGCAAATGGGAACGAAATTGGTATGTTTCTGTGTAATGGGTTTGGTGATGCAGATCGATTGATTGCAGAATTCTCTTAGAGGAAAAATGCTATAATGTGTAATACATTGTAATAGTGTTTTGGAAAAGAGAGTTGAGTTATGTTATTCATTGTATGTTGTATATGCAATGTAACAGTGAGTGAGAGAATGTGATTGATCAAATAAATTATAATGTTTCCTATGTTGAGATAGTGAATCAACATCTCAGTGAGCACGAGTTTGTAACTCTATATGTGAACATTTTTTACTATAATACAAAGTGACTTTTTCTTGGTGTGGTGGGTTTTTCTCCCAAAAGGGTTTTCCCACATTAAATCTGGTGTTTATTTTGTGTTGTCTAAAATTTTTTCTTATCTGTTTCCTAGTAATGTGCATCTTTAATGAACTGTAATTGTTTTTTGAACCTTAAATTTACATTCTCTTCTCAGAATTGTCATTAGGAAAGTGTTTCTGCACCTTGTGCTTTCCTTACAACTTCGCAGTTCTACATGACATCATACTTGGTCTATCTACTAGATGACTAGATGCAATACATAGGCTTATTTTTGGCTTCAAATTAAACTTCAGAAAGGAAGCTAAAGGTATATGATAAGTATCCTCAACTCCAATACAAAAATTTCAAGAAAGAATACTGCAGGGTCAATGATGCCTTCATTGGACACATAATCAAATTACTTGGAGGTCATTTTGAAAAGAGAGTCACACACAGTGTTGACACTTTCATCCACCGGTTCAACTTTCTATTTATATAATTTCCAAAGTTTACCTACATTCAGATTGAGGGTTTCTCAAGGAAACCCTATAAATTGACATAGTACCCAAATAATTAGATGGTGCTGCTAGAGCTATCTAGACAATTACAACATGCCCATGCGCTTTCGAGTGACAAGCCTAAGGCATGGATTCCTTATCCCCTCTCTTTCATCCAAGGATTGTATACACTCCCTGCATCCCAATGTGTGGATTTTTCTAACAAGGAACTTGTGGCATATCACCTAGAGTTCCATACTGCCAGGCCATAGATGGACCCGTATGACAAGATCAAGAGGATGGTCAGGATTGAATACACCCATATACATAATGTTGAAGACTTTTGGGCCAATTGCAGGGATGACAAAGAGGTATGGATGAGGCACTACATGCACATGATGTCATACTTTGTCAAAATGGTCAAGTTATTTCCTGTGCCAGACCAAATAGTAGAGGAAGAGAATACATTAATTGATGCTCGATACGATGTCATTTCTAATCTACCATTGCCTTTGATTTATTGGAATGAGGAAGAGGTTAATGACCTCAAAATCCTAATGAAGCCTATTGAGGAAGAAAAAAGTAGTGGATTGATGGAAAAATCACTTAAGTGAAACTGTAAGGAGCTACCTTGACCTATAGTGAGCTCAAAGATGAGATTGAGAGTGGGCCTGAAGGAGTAACTGTTGTCACTACTACTTCTGGAGAAAATTCATTATCCCCTCCAACTACCTGTTCTAGAAAAATAAAGGAGTCAGTTGAATGTCAGCCTAAACATAAAGTATATTCAAGAAAAGCATTAGAAGGTGAGCCTTCCAAGAAGAAAAAGAAGGTGGGTGGATTCATAGAAATTCTTGTCATGGAAGATGACCCACTTCACAAGGGAGAGGAAGAAGAAACTAAGCAGTGAAAGTCACCACCTACCACCTCTACCCTCATTGTCACTATTGTTAACACTACGATCACTCCTTAACCTATTTCCCAGGTAGTGATTGCCTCTTCTTTGCCCGCGGTGGAAATTTTAGTTGACCTTTCCTCTACTCCACCTGTAGCGTAGGTTATGATCATAGATTCTTCCTCTGATAAAACTTCCCTGCTCTCTTCTACTTCAATGTCTCCAATGACATCCCTCCCATTGGCCACTGCAACAATTCCAATTCCAAACCTCTCACTCTTGGAAGTCTTCACTAAGCATATGCAAAAATATAGCAATGAAACTCTTTGGGGTATTCATGAACCCCACGGTGCAAGCCTCCTTGTTACAGGTTATTGCTAAACTTCCTATCCCTCCTCCTCCAACTGAACCACCCACAATGGAGGAAACAATGCAAATATCTTAATATTTGGAGAGGCAAGAGAGGGAAGCTTCCAAAGGAATGGAAGAGGAAGCAGATGATTATCATGAGCATCTTGAATATCAATGCCTAATAATTAATAAGGTGATGCATGATGAAGAGGAGGAAGAAACACAATCATCTAAAGAAGACATTGAAGATCTAGGCACAAAATATATTGTGGAAACTTTTGATCAAGAGATCAAGGAAGAGATGGCTCAACAACCCAAGGACATCAGAGAAGAAGTCGAGAAAAAGCCCTCTGATGAAGAGAAGGATACAAAGGAGAAAATGGAGAAAAACACTGAGCCTCCAACTGGAGAACAAGATAAAAGCCTCAAGCATGATAAGGAGATTCCTCTTTCGGAAGATCAAGAAGAAGATAAGCTTGAAGAAGAAGCTAAAATGAGAAAAATCCCAGAAATAGAGCATCATGAAGAACATGAGCATGGGCAGGAGGAAGAAATTAAAAATTATGAAGGAGAGGACATCCCCAAGGAGCATGCAACCACTGAATCCCCAGGAAAAGAAGAAATGTTCATCCAGGATTCCGATGAAGAAGAAGAAGAAAAGACAAAGCAAGAGGCTCTGGGGAATAAATAAATTGAAATCTAGCACACCCAAGAAGAAGAAGGTGATCATAAATCACCTAAAGGGGAATCTCAAATGCTTGAGTGGCTCAAAAAACAATTAGAAAAGAAAACCCCAACCCCAAGAGATCTGAAGGCAAGGCTGGAAGCCATTCTAGCCCGAGCGTAAGTAAGCACCAAGAAGGAGAAGAAACCAAAGGTCATATCTCATTTGATGATGGATGCATCTGGATCTAGGATGGTGCAGATAACCACCCTAGTGATGGGAGAAGAAGGGGTTAGTTATAATATTTCTACCACAAGAGAGCATAAAATCAACCATCTTCAAGTATCTGTCGCCACCATTGTGCACCAAATGCATAAGGATGAGACCTCTAAGGAGGAATTAAAAGCATAGGTGGTGGATCTGCCACCTTATATTCAACATTGATCATCATCCAAGGAAATTCCCACCACATCATCAATGCCACTGTAATTGTTGTCCAAGGACCACATTGATAAGTTGGAGAGAAGAAAAAATTGGATGAAGGCCACAGAGGATTGGTTCCAGGAAAAGTCCTCTACAATGGAAACATGGGAATTGGTCATGCTGTAAGCTCAACAAAAAAATTCTTGGAGGTGCCAAAATATCTTGAGGGCACGAAGAAGTTATGCACTACCTTATCAGAGTTATATAGGATTAGGTATCGTAAAATTGAGGCAATCCTCAGGATGCCTGAAAGAACATGGGAAAAAGAGATTGCTCTAGTGAAGGATGATCATTGGCTCACGGAAAACTGGAAATGGGGCCTTGATCATAGGAAGGAAATCTTAGAGAGGGTGCTCCATGAAGTGGAGCAATATATTGAGTGGGCCAAGGAAATCAAGATGGCCTGTGGGGGGTATTTGAAATTGATGAATTTTTTTGACATACTCGCCATTGAGCTTGATCTAGAGAAGATAAAACCCTACTTCCCTAAGAAGATTGAAAGTGGAACTGTAGACACACTCACAATAGACTTTATGGGTTTTGCTGCTCGGTCCTTCACCCAATCTAAGCAGGTAAAGGAAAATACATCCAAGTACGATAGAGATTTGGACATGCTCACCAACCAATCCAAAAAAATGAACTTTTAGGTGCTTCAATCTGACATTATGGAGTGGAGCAAGCTCCAGGCATTGATGGGAAAGTTTGTGGAGTATGCCACAATCAAGAAAAGTGAAGGAAGTCCTATCATAGATGGTGAATTCCTCACAAAGTAGTTGCAGTAGCAGGAAATTAGCAAGAAGACAAAAGAGCTAGAGTGTTGTTCACTAGACGACAAAATAGGCTAAATGATAAAATGTAAGTTTATATTGTAAAATATTTGGGGGTAGGTGAAACCCTAGTTTGTAGTGAATCTTTTCCAAACAATGAGATTAAATCTTGTCCATTCATTTTTCTTTTTGAACACTATAAATAGGGGGTCTCCTCTCATTTTCAAGAGAGAGTTGAGTTGTTGTAAAGACATGCTGCTAGAATTTTAATAGAAATTCATTGATTTGGTGGATTCTTGAATTTGAACTTTATGTTACATGAGTCTTCTTCTCATAGTTAATTTGAATAGATTAACTTTGTTGTTCTATGGGTTTCAATTTTATTTAGTAGTTTAGTTAATGCTATTCATTGGTTTTAAAGAATTTTGTTGTGTTGATGTCCTTCCTTGTTCATGTTTTTTGTTGTTTATTGCCGATAAATTACAATGCAAAGCTAGTCTAAACATTATGAGAATGCTACACTTAAGTTCTATCTCTTGTTCATGCTTTATGGTGAATGAAAGGTTGAAAATTTGTAGACCTTAGAAGATTGCATTAGTTTCATGAGACTATGAAGTAATCTAGTTAAGTGGAACTTAGTTTTGGGAAGGTTGTCTGCAATAGGGTCCTCCATTATCACTGTTCATTGCTAATTTCAGGTTTAGGAACTTTTTGTCTTCCCTGCCCTTTTTCCTATTTTTTTAGTAGTGACTTTGAATAAGGTTCATTGCACATTGTAAAGCCAAGTCTAAAGTTGAAATGAGTTCTAGGCTATTGTTTGAACCTATAACAATTATACAATCAATTTCCCATCTTAAGAACTTCATTGGAAGAACTGATTCTCCTCTAGCTTAACTTACATAGGACTTCCATGTGATTACCAAGAAGATCACATCAAAACAACTGAGACATTCCAAGCAAGTTATGACCTGACACTTGAGAGACTTATGGGTGATTTTAAGCAACTTGTTGTTGGAGATTTCCTTTCAAGAGAGGTTGTGAACTTATGCATTGACTGTGTTGAGAAGTGCAAAAACACCCATCAATAGATACATATTTTAATAACCAAAAAAAAGTGATCAATAATATGACTTTACAAATTTAATGTACATAATTACAAATCAATCCAACAAACCATTTTGGTCTCCTCTACTCTTTATTGTGTCAAGTATTGCCTCATGGTCGAACTCACACACTTTCCACAAGTTCTTGTCCATAAGTTTTCCCCCATATTTGATCAAATGAAAATTGAATGCCATGACAAGGTTTGAGTAATGAAGAATCTTCCGATGCATGTCAAAGTCCGCAAACAACCAGACATCAAACTTCTTAACTAGGTACCTTTTAAGCCATGTTCCACTAACAACCATTGAACTTGTAGGATATTCTATGTTTTCTCCATCTATAATTGGGGACTCCAATATATTTTTGGCCTCAACATTGTGATACAAGTAATAATATGTTTCCTCTTCATTATCTTCATCTACAATCACTACATAAACATCTCATACATTGATATGTGCATCTAGTTATATGAAATTAATGAACATTACAAAAAATCTACAAAGTAAGATAAAAATAGGAATTTTGTAAACTATGCAAGTAGTTATATTACTTGGTTCTAGTAGATTTGATACATGATCAATGTCAACAAATGATTGCATCTCTATTATTTGTAGTTTCGTTGGGAGACGATACATGTCAAGTGGGCTTTGAATTCTTAACCACCATCTGTCAACCCACTTCTTTGACTTGTACTCATTCTAGGCTTGAATTGTAAATGAAGAACCAAAGCATGTCATATTCCATGTATGGATTGTCCATGAACTTGCATTGGAACTTATAAAAGAGTATAGCTCACTTGATCATGTCAGTGTATACAAATCCTCACATTTTTCAATGTTGGTATCATCTACCAACTAAAAACTCTATGAACTGAAGAATTACCTTCATTACTTGGACCCATAGCATGATTACACCACTAAATGATTGATTTTACATATATAAACTTTGGAATATTTTTTGTACATGAAGTCTTCTTGTCCTAAGGCTCTTTTAATACATGCTCTTGCACCATCATGCTCCCCCTTTCCATGCTTGACCTCAAATAAATTCCACATATGTTGAGCATGACTAATCTTATGCGTCTTTCTCAACTAATAAAGCTTCTTAGAGTTATTGAATTGTAATGTACAATTATTTGACCATACATGATATGATGGCGGAATGATATTCCCCTACTATCCAAATCAATGTAAAACATCTAAAATAAACCTTACACAAACATTGTAGAATGTGTGTGATAATGTCTGATGAAAAAGTGATACTCCCTCAATACCTTCCTATCATCATCTGTACTATCACCTACATGGATGAATGATATATGCACAAATATAGCAAGTCATGTGGAGTTGCAGTATTGCAATTGAACCTCATTTTGTGGTTGTAGTGTGTAGTTCTTTGTAAAGTTGACAATTGAAACAATGGTATGAAGTGGAAATGTGTCCTTGCATAAATTTAACTATGAGTCCAACCATTGAGCTCTATGTGTATGCCTTGCCTACTCATACACCACATGACCACGAAAAATGCCCATAAATTGATACACTAGAATATTATCACTGACCAATTCACACTTTCTTACTTCTTTCCCATCTTTTAGACTGTAGTCCACTAACTTGTATTTACCACATTCCATAATTTTGTTTCCAATTGCATGTGTACTATGCATATGTTACGAATTGGAAAATGTTGCAAGCCAACCCAATGAACACATGTGCAATCCAAGCATGATTTCCTATAACAAAATTTGACCTTCCACTCTTTCACATAAAATGGTAGATATGAAATCCCTTGAATATCTAGGTGGAGGCCTTATGTTACATTCTTGCAATTTGTTAGTATATATATCTACACATATATGTTGATAAAAATCATAATGGTTAGAAAACTCAATATATACTCTACAACAACAAGTAGTGTGTGTGTGATTTATTTTGACATAAAAAGACTTTAGCATTTTAAAAATCCTGTAACAAATTTGAACTTGAGGATACATCTCTACAAAATTAGCAAAAACTTGGGTTTGAGTCATATCCAAAAAAATTCTTTGGATGTGGCTCATGATTTCAACTACCAACCATCCTTCTTACATCTCTTTGATTGGGAGAGACGGGTGATCCCACAAAGCTGGTTTACAATTTCTGGGAGGATCTAATTTTTGCTGAAATCACATATTTTTAGAAAATATAATGATTTGAGCCTTAAAAAGTTCCATTTAAAGTATTCCAACTGAAGAGGGTTTTATCAAACTACCTTAAATCAAACCCCCTTGGATAGAACCCCGCTATTTTTAAAACATACATCAAGTCTCCTTTACACCTATCAAAATGCTGATAAAAAACCACTTTTGATTTACCTTTTGGGGGATCAAATGAATTCATTTAAAATTTATTTTTGTAATTATGTAGTCCTTATTATAAGCTTCACAAAAAGTATAATTTTAAATAAATTTAATTTAATTATTATATTTATTTTTTATTTCTTGTGAATGTAGGTTTTTCACTAAAAATCAAGCTCTTTGTTCTGCACATGTGGAAAAATAGCAGACTATCAAAAAAAAAATTAAAAAATGAGTGCACTAGATATTGAAGTTCTTGAACCAACAAAGAAAAAAAATTAATTTCAATACATACAGAAAAAGTTATGTTATATAGTCGCTATGTGAATTATAATTGGTTTGACTTCAAACTTGAGAAAAAATATTTAATAAAAAACTATCTAACCAAGGGTAAGCACTAGATATCGGAGTTAAGAATCTAAATTCGAAGAATTATAATTTTATCCTTCATGGAAAAAAAGTTATCCATTATATGGTGAGCCACTTTTTAAAAAATATTGTTTTCTAAACAAAACTAGTTTTCGAGGGAGATGGAAAAGAAGTGCAATCTGATTCCAAAAATTTTGAAAAAAATATATTTAGAATCTATAGACAAAATTTCATGAAACTCTAGTTTGCATCATCTTCAAATTCCTCACGGTTTAGCCGCTATAGGTGCCCGAAAGTGAAGATTTAGTTAAAAAAAATTATTTCAGTGTCCAGTTTGGCCAAAAATTGTAAACCACTATTGTGGGATCACCTCTACCCTTGTGTTATTGTTCCAAAATTCTTGTATTAGAGATCTCAAGGCTTGAAAATTTTCTTTATCTTTCCATGTTAGTCTACTTGAGAATGCCCATAACTCATTGTTATTTGGATCATCCACTCTTTCATGCCTTCTTTTGGCTCTCATTAGAGATGATCTACTTATTTTCAAAGTTTTACTTTTCTTTGAAAGGATCATATTATTCCTAGTTTGATTCCTTACCAATGTTTATGTCATAACATGTCAAGTGTCATTACTATCTTTTTTGTGTGAGGTAGAACCCACACTCTCATATGCACTCATTAAATTCTTTACAATTGATTTCTCACTCAAGTCATCAAATTTTATTAGCCCAAGAATCCTCATAATGGGCCTAAATTTTAGTTTCCTCATCATTTCAACAAATAGTTGACATCTTTTAGCCTCACTTATCTTCTCAAAAAATAATCTCCATATCCTCCTCACATATCTTTGACAAGTAGACTTTGGAATCTTATCAACCATTGGTTTCAAAATATTAGCATCAATATCAATAAAATAGTTAGGATTTATATGCAAAACACTAGGAGGAGTTCTCAAAGGTAAAGTTTCCTCAACATTAGGAAAGTAAAAAACATTGGTCATAGATGGTGTACCTTCAATCAAAGATGAAAATGATGACATACCTTAAAATTGACATGTAAACAATGTTGTACCTTCAACTTGAGGTGTGGTATGTGGAGTCTCTTCAAGTAGAGATATGTTTGATTATGTACTTTCAACACCACATGTTTTAGATGGTGTGGGCCTAGAGATGTATTATTAATGTACTTTGAACATGATATATTATAGATGGTGTGCCTTGAACTTCACTTATGGTTGATGATGTGCCCCCAACTTTGAGATTCATTTGTCTTGTTGCATGAAGATTTTGGACCCATTGCCTTTGTGATACCAATTCCACATCTCTCTTAGATTGTATGGTAATTTCTTCTTCTATGGGGTTAAATTTCTTTTCTTCATGAATTTGCCTCATTTTTTCTCTTCATCTTGCATTTTTAGCCTCACGTTCATCCAGTGTTAGAGTATTTTCTTGTTTCCTTGGCATGATGTTGAATGCTACATGTTCAAAAACACAAAACAAGAAAAAAATTAAGTAATTCTCACTAATACAAAAATATCAAAATCAAATTTGAATGATTGTAATTGATCTGTGAGAAGGTGAAAAGAAAAAATAAATAAATTTTAACAAAACAACGATTGATAAATAGTTGAATTGTACAAACACGATAGATATTGCATCATATAATAAAATTTGATCTAAAAACCTTCAAATTTACACCAAGATAATTGTTGAATATAAATGGACAGTCACTTTAATTGATGAACATGATAATTTACCTTCTCAAACAAATCTAAATTTAGAGGGAAATAATAACACTCTTTCACCAAGGGCAACATGGTAGAGGACAACATTGTAGAAGGCAACATTGTAGAGGCCAACATGGTAGAGGGAAACAATATTATTTTGTGGCCATATGATTATATTGATTTAATTATTTTGTAAAGATCTTAAGAAATCAATATGATCACAATTTAATTCATGATGATCCTAGATCTAAAGTTCATATTCTTCCATCATCTCCACACAATTTGTGGACAATATTTAACATAATTACTACAAAAGAAACAAATTCTAAAATCAAAACTATATTTTTGCAATGGTCATTTCACAATATCTATTATGATTTTCCAATCTAAAATAGGGATATTGATAAGGCATACATAGATGCATACTTCACAATATTCCACACACTCAAAGAAATTCTCACTAGTTCTATGTATTTTTACTCTGTTAACAGATCCTTGTGTTCTACATCCCATTACAAAAAAAATGGGTTGAAGAGAGAGAGTGAGCACCAATTCTAGAATAGGTTGGCCATGAAATGGCCTTTTCCCCCTCAATACCTTGTGGTTATGTGTAGCTATCCCATGGCATGAAAAATAGTACCCAAAGGAATCCAGATGGCACACACAAGTTTGGAAGTGAAAAACATTTTTTAATAATTGAAAATTATGTTTTAATAGCATTAAAATTTGAAAACATCAATCAAAACCCTAAAAGTGAGCATTCATTAGTTTCTATTCATTCATTTTACAATCAAAAAGCATAAAAGCAACCAATGCCACTCCAAATTGTCATTTTTACATTTGTAAAGCTTGTTGGATTTTTTAGGATCATATTGATTTCCTAGGGAACCAATATTGTTTTGTGGTAGCAATTAAATTATGATCATGTTGATTTCTAGGATCTTTACTTTTATTCCTTATTGCATATTTGAACAACCATTTTCTCTAATTGGTCTATTTAAGGAATATTTCCTCATTTGGAAAGGGATCCTCTCTCTCTCCGGATCATATAAAGAAGGTCAACAATGCTCTCATATTCTCATAAGTTGTTAATAAGGACATGTTTACTTTTATTTGAGCTGCACTAGTGATATTGTTATCTCATTTCTCCTTTATTGATTGTAGTTGGTTGTCAAATTTGATTGGTCAAATCCACCTTTGTCTTAGTCATATTTAGTTAACTCGTCTATTGATTGACAATTCAACTCTTCACCTCTTAGATTGAGTTAGCTCACCTCTTGATTGTAAGTGATTTTAAGAGTTAAAATCATTAAGATTTGGACAAGTCATCTATTGATTTATGCATCGATATTTTGTGTAGAGTCTTATGTATTATATATTTATTCACATTCTCAATCTTGGAATAGAGTTGGTATTTTTATTCTTCATAGTGGTTTGTGTGTAGTTTGTGTAACTTGTTTTCAAACATTTAGATTCAAGCTTGTGCTTGGAATTTATTGAATTTTGCAATACCTGCATTCTTGAGAATCATGACTAGTGTAAACTTGCTAGAGGTTTCTAAATTTCCATCTTAAAACAAACCTTGCACAAAAACACTTTTGCTACATACCAAAAAGGAAAACCAAATCACTCATTTAAAGGATTGAGAGCATTTGTCCCATGATTTAGTATTTACCTCTTGCATATAAATGAATAATGGAAAAAAATTAATAAATGAGCAATAACTCCAACGTAAAAATACAATGAAAGTCTTATATGGACAATCATGAAAAGAGAAATCCCATGACAACTTTGAACAAGATCATCCCAAAGTCACAAATCAATGCATGACAATCAACCACCAAAAATATCATTTTGAAAGTCAACAATGATTAGATTAAGGATGAAAATCACCAAACCATCAAGAATAGGATAGTCAAGGTACCATTTATCAAAGGGAAAATCCATATACAAAGTCCAAGGCCTTATGACTTCCAAATGAATGGTAGTGGGACTGATAAATGGGGGGAGCATTTAAAACTCAGTCACCCTTAAGACTAAAAGACACTCATACCACCATATGCAAAGGCCATGGATGAATGTGATGATGCCAATGAAGCTATAATACCACAAAGTTCAAACAAAGAGATTGAACAATGATTCTAAGGCATAAGGAGCAGTCCTATAAAAGTTGATAGGCATTAGAGACACAGTTTTAAAGGATAATCCTTTGAATGTATAGTTTCCATGCTAAAAATGACAGTCATCATTCACTAAAGCCTAGGATAGTCCTTACCACATTCAAATCAAGAAAGGATAGTGAGAACATGAATAAAGATAGTCTTTTGATATAACCTTAAAAAAACTGGATACAAAATAATAAAAAATACACCATCATAAACTTCAATACAAATCAAGGGAATTGGATTTTTGAGATCCTTATATCTTGTAATAAGGTTAAGTTATTTTTAATTGATGTAGCATGCCATTAATTATTGAAATCTACTTTGTTTTATTGGGTTGATTATTGGTTTAAAACCCTTTCTTTTGACTATGTTTTGGTAAATATGATCAAGCCTTGTATGAGGAGAATGTAGTAGGCTTATAAGAAATTCTTATGTGTAGCCAAGAGAGGCTTATTATAAGAGATCTAATTTAGAATCCTTTTATGTGAGGCTTTTGAAAACCTTGTAAAAAGTCTCAAATATGGTGTTAAACCCATATGAAATGCTTGAGTATTCAATGTTTATGATTGTGGGTCCATGTCTCTTCTGCATAATAGGTGGATGCCTAGAGTAGTGCATGGTGCCCCGACATGCAAACAATGATGGTAGATATCTTTCCCCCATCCAATTTTGGATGGTTTTGGCAACTCTTGATCATAGTGTGTAAGTTGGTGTGCTTGGATGTGATTTCAACTTGTGGCTCTTGGTAAATGAAAAATTGGTTAATACAATTTTATGTAATTTAGTTTTGATAATTTATTCTTATTTTTGTCGATGATGATAAAAATATCTCCTTCTACACCTAATTCTATAGATTGAATCATGTAGACTCATGATTGTTTATTTGGGATAGTTTCTTTTAACAAGGTAAGATCTACTTACCTAGAAAAATAATGTTGTATGTGAAACTTTATAAAAACTTCTTTACTTCATTATTTTTAAATGGTGTAACATTATCTATAATTAGAGTTGAAGGAAGATTGAATCGTGATATTTTACACTGAATTCGTATCCAATGTGAAGATGAACAACCTAGAATGTTAAATAAATGACTAATTACTTTCAATAGCCCCTGCACACGATTGAAGAGAGTATGGGCGTTAATTTTTCTGTCACGCTTTTAACTCATTTTTCAAAAATAAAATTGAAGTGATTCTGGGGATTAATTTTTTTGCCATGCTTTTAACTCATTTTTCAAAAATAAAAGGGCGGTAATATGTGGTTGTGGCTAGTCTTATGACTCTCTGTGGCTATATTGTGCATCTATCATATTGAAATGTAACTTGCATTAAGTTGGTGTTTGGTATGAAAGGAAATGGCATTAAATATTGTATTGTGATTTGACATAATTTTTTCATAAGTTCCCTGGCGTGCCTTTAATTATATCTGCAAGTGGGTGTTGAAAGAGGAAGCGATGAGAATGGATAGGGAAATGTAGTTGTTGATTTTTAACTGAATTTATTATGTTCCCTCTATGAATGAGGTGACTTGTAAAAGCATATCAACTGCTATCTTGCATCCCTATCAATCCAATTACGATTAAACAAATCTCAACCATTAATCATTTTTCTCTATTTTTCACTTTTTTTGTTGCTTTCCATGTCACTATTGGTTTATGCTCCTCCAAACTCTTCCTTGTTGGTATTGACCTTTCACTTCTCCAATTTGGTGAGCTGCAACTTGAAAATAATGTTTCCATGAGGTTTTTAGAGTATGTTTATTACAATGAAAATTACTGTGAAAATCCTAATAATGAGCACATGTAGGTTTTAAAATTAATGCATCCTTCACCTTACATAGTTAATCAACATAATTAATATATAATGTATATTTAATATAATAAAAAAATAAATTATAAATAATATAATCGTAGTACTTATTATTATATATTATATTCTTTAACAAAATTATTAAATACGTATATAAATTATTATATTTTTATAAAATACAAAATATAACTAATATTATATATATTTTATATAATATATATTAAATTATATATAATATAATTACATTTATTATTATATATAATAGTATATATAGATTTGTGTTGTAGAAAAATGACCCCTTGTCATTTTCATGGCCTTTTAGGTCTTGTTTCATGATGTTTGGTCTATTTTTCTATGATTTTATGTGATAATGTGGCTTGAACATGCATATTTAGGTACTCAAATTTAAATAATAACGTCTTGTGAAGGTGTTGTGAAGTGTTGTAAAACATTTATACACTTTTCTAGACTATATTCATTACAATTCACCTAAAAGTCACCTTTTCATCACTTATCAAGTCTTATTTTAAAGTGTTGTAAAGTCTTGTAATAAGATTTCACACTTGTCTAGGCTTAATTTCACTATTTACACCTTTCTTATGCTTTATTTGACCCCTTTATTCCCTTATAAGCTTTAATTAAGTGCATTTTTGAATGTAAACCCAACAAATAACATTAAATATGACTTAATTCCCGACACCCATTTTCAGGTCCTAGGTGGGACCCATTCACCATGGGTGGCGAATGAGTCCCCCTTAGCTCCAAATTAAAAAATATTTTAAATTTCCTTTCGGGTTTTTATTTAGAATCACTTAATGTCAGCCTGTGATGAGGTGTCAACGGGTTACTAAGGCACAAGATTGTATAAATATGTGTTTTTCTCCTCATTTTACATCTCCCAATTCATTCAAGCAATCTGGGTATGTGCAGGATCATCATGGAAAAAATAGGCCCTTAAGTGGCAGAAAAATCAGAAAAATCAGAGTTAGATAACTTGACATAAAAATTTGAATGAGTTATCTATATTATTTCAAAAATATGTAAGAATAGAATCTGTAGCAAATTGAATGTAGTTTCTAAACTACTAGGTTTGTTTAAAAAAAAATCTATTTGGTGAAAATTTAAAATTTCAATGCAATGGTACTTAAATTTCAGGGAAAAAATAAGAAGTAGGTATCTGTTCGACCACCTAACCACAATAAAATGTTAATATTTTTATAATATTTTAGATATAAGTAAGAGGACTCAATGCCTTGATGTGATGCATATTTTTAATAATTTTTCCAAGTAAATAATTAATTATGAATTTTTTATTAAACTTTTAAAAAAATATAAAAAGCAGCATGTATGACCACCTTAACTTGGTCAAAACTTCATGAAATTCAATTTTATTTTTTAATCCTATAGCATGCATACAATAATGACATGTTTTGAATTCAAGAAAAGTGACACCATTTGAAGCTATAGATGTTTTCATTTAGCCATTCAATCAGGACTTTAGTCATAATTTGAATAGAAAAAATGAATAATAATTACATATTAAATTCAAATTAAAGCATAATTTATATGGTGGAAAGCGAGAACCTCCTTTTAAAACCCTTTTCATTTCATCAATTTTTGGTAAAAAAATAGTTGTCAGCCACATACCCATCATATTGCCACTTTTTGGCCCATCATTATCCTGCACATACCCATCTCCTACAATCATACATCACATCCAAGCAATATTTTTATTCACTCAAGAATTCAAGCATCTTACAACATTAAATCAAGCATTCATCAAGCATTTTGAAGCATCAAATTGAGACAACTTCAGATTTTCATTTATAAGGGTTTGGTAAGTTAATAGCATTTTAATGTTATTTATTTATCATTCTCATTCATTTCATTATTTCATTAAGGGTTTGATTACCGAAGTGGGGTTTGACCAAGGAAAACCCCTATTTGTTAACCCTCAACCATTTTCCCCCTCTTGCATGTGTATTTGTAGACTTTTATATGCAGGCTTAACAAGAATTTAGGTGTTGAAGAGTTGTCAACAAGTCAACTAGGTGCTTCAAGTCAAATCAACCATATTTCAAGCTTGGAGAAGGTATTTTGTCTATTTTCTGCAGAATTGACTTTGACAACCCGACAAGCAGACATCCTTAGATCTGGTGTTGTAGAGTTCTCCTGATTTCTCAGAATTTTGGGAGAGGACTGATTCGCCACCAGTGGTGAATGAGTCCCACCTTAAGGATGGAAATCTAAGCTTTTTCATATTCCAAATCTCGATACTCAAAAACATGTTCCCGACAGTTTTCATTAGAAGTAGGACTAATTCACCACCCTAGGAAAATGAGTCCCACTGGTGATTTTTTGTGATTCCAGCAAACATTCAAAACATTGCATAATCTTCATCAGACCTCCAGGTGCACACTGCTTCAAATCATTTCTTTATGTTTTACATTTATTCATTCATAGCTCATTGTTTGCATATCACATTGTGTTTTCTCGGATAGTATAAATCTTAGGTTTTGCATACATAATCAATCATTTAGGTTACTTAATTGCATTTAGTACATCTCATTTACTCTAGATAACATCATTCACATCCTAATTTGAATGAATCTAGTCAACATTTTTGGCCCACCTCTCTCCTTTTAGGTGAAAAACCTTAGAAGAGCTAGAGAGCCTTATGGTGCCAAAAATCTATGGTTCAAGATTATATTATTATTATATATTATATTTTATAATAAATTATTAAATATAAATATTATAATATTATAATTAATAATTAATGTATTTTTATATAGAACAAACTAAATGAATATATAAGAAATCTGATAGTTTAATTGATCTTTGCATAGATTAGGAAAAAGAAAAAGAGATAGAGGAGGAGACGATTCTATATAGAGAGAGGTATATATACTAGCACTTACACCTAAAGGAGGTTTAAATATTACACTAATAGAAAACTATATGTATGTTAATATGTTAGAGAGTATGTGTTTGTGCATGGATGTGCAACTACAAATTCTAGTTACATGTGGCTAGATTAAACAATTACTAATAAGTGCTAAATAGTAGAATTAAATAAATTTAGACAAATCTAAATTTATTCTTTAAATAAATTAAGTATTATCTAATTATGAAATATTTGCATACATATTTAAAAAATAAACCAATGTAAATGAGAAAAAAAAATTCCATCCAATTGACAAAAAGTATTGCAAATGGGGAGAGAAAGAAGAGGGGGGAGAGAGGGAGAGCAATATGTAGAGAGGGAGAGAGAAGAATATGGGGGAGAGATAGAGAGAGATAACTCAATATATAGAGAGGGAGATGGAGAGACAGAAAGGGGGTGATATAGGGAGATAGAGGGGAATAGTGAAAGAGATAGAGAGATAATGATAGAGGTAGAGAAAGATATTGATAGAAAGATATAGAGAGGGGAGTGAGAGGGAGATAAAGAGATAAATAGAGATAGATATATAAAGTAGGATAGATGGAGTGAATGAGAGAGAGGGGGAGAGGGATAAATATCTCAATAGATAGAGAGGGGAAGAGGGAGTGATAGATAATGAGATATATAGAGAGATAACGAGTGATAGGGAGAGATATATCAATCACCCTCCCTATATCTCTATCTATTCATGTTTATCTCTTTATCTCTCTACCTCTATCTCTTTGTCTCCCTCTCTATCTGTATGTTTCCATTATCTCCCTTTATATATATATATATATACATTTTCTTCCCACTATTTATCTTTATCTCTATCTATTTCTCTCTCCTCTTCTCTCTTTCTCTTTCTCTATCTCACTATCTCTACATCTTTCTTTTTCCTTCTTTATTCCTCTATATCTCTACCTATTTCTCTATATCTCTTTGTCTCGCACTTTATCTCTATCTTTATCTTTGTTTCTCTCTTCTCTCTTTTTTTCTCCCTATCCCTCTTTTTAACCCTTTAATTTTATCTTTGTTCCTCTCTCTATATCTATCTTCATCTCTTTCTCCTCCTTTGTCTCATTTTTATCCCTCTCTTGCTCTCTTTCTATTTTTTTCTCTATCCACATATCTATATCTTATCTCTATCTCCCTCTCATGTCTCTCTTCCTTTCTCTTTCTCTCTTTCTCTCTCTATATTTTTGTCTGCTTAAGTGTGTAATGGGTACATTAAAGAGGTTTTAAAGGTGAATTATCATATTTTCAATCAAATGACATGCTACCCCGCTATGTGCAGGATCATCATGGAAAATGTGCCCTTAAGTGGCAAAAAATTTTAAAAAATCAGTGTTAGGCAACTCTGATTTAAAAATTTGAAACAATTCTATCTATATTATTTCAAAAATATGTAAGAATAGAATCTATATGAAAATTGAATTTAGTTTCTAAACTACTAGGCTTATTTAAAAATAAATAAAATCTATTTGCAAAAATTTGAAATTTCAATGCATTAGTACTTTTTAAATTTTAGGAAAAGAAGTAGGTGTCTATCCTAATTAAATTCTAACCATAATAAAATGATAATATTTTTATAAGATTTTATATATAAGTAGAGGACTCCATTTTCGATGATACATATTTTTGCAATTTTTTCCAAGTAAATAATTAATTATGAATTTTTTATTACAACTTTTAAAATATAAAACTCGTGATTTCTAATTAATCTTTAACTTCTGTCAAACTTCATGAAATTTAATTTTTTCTTTTTTAATCCTATAGTATGTGAAGTATAGAATGTGACGATGTTTTGATTCAAAAAATGTGATATTGTTTGAAAGTTATAGACATTTTTCAATCAGCCTATCGATCGACTTTAGTCAGAATTTAATAGAAAAATGAATAATAATTATTTATTAAATTCAAATTAAAGAATAATTTATATTGGTGGGAAAGTTGAGAATCTTGTCTTAAAAACCCTTTTGTTTCATCAATTTTGGGTAAAAAATTTTATCACTCACATGTACCCTACAAATACCCATAATATTGCCACTTTTTGGCCCATCATGATCCTACACATACCCACCTTGAGAATAACTCCACAAGGACGCATGTCATCCTTGGATTGTTGACATGAAACAACCAATCAAAATATAGTTTCTCTTTTCTATCTCTCTTTTCCTTTGTATCTCGATTAGATTTATCTCTCTCATTCTCTATCTCTCTTTGTCTATTCCTCTCTCTTTCAATCTCTCTCTCTATCTATCTAAATTTTCCTCTTTCTCTCATTATCCATATTTTGAGTTTCTCTCTTTGTATTAGCTAATAGGCTACATATAGTGTGAGAATTGAGCCCGAAACAAGTCACATGCCTGTAAACATCTATTGAGTTGTTGGAAAACAAGTTTCAACTGCCATTTAATGGTAAAACAACTGCAATGTAATGGTGAAATCCTCTAAAATATCAGTTAAAATCCTCCAAAATCTCACTTATAACATAAAAGAAAATAAATATTGATTTGACAACTGGATGGGAACATTCTATTTCCATCTACCTATCTCTCTCCCTTTCTCTCCCTCCCTCTCTCTCTATCTCCTCCTCTCTATCGCTCCCCATATCTCCCTCCCTATCCCCTATCTATCTCTCTATCTCTACCTCTCTCTCCCCCTTTTTCTTACCATATATCTCTATCTCTCTATTTATCTTCCCATTTATCTCTATCTTTCTCTTCCCATATATCTCTATTTTCCCTTCTTTCTCCCTTTCTCTATCTCTCCTTATTTCTCTCCCCCTCTCTCCATCTCTATCTATCTATCTCTAATTCTATTTGTTTGTTTATCTCTGTCTCTCTCTCCCTCTCCTCCCCTCTCTATATCTCCTTATATCACTATCTCACTATCTCTCCCTCTCTCTCTTTCTCTATATCTCTATATCTTATCCTCTGTATATCCATATCTCTCTATATTTATCTCTCCCTCTACCTATGTATCTCTATCTATTTGTCTCCATTTTCCTATCTTGCTCTATCTTCATCTCCACCTCTATTTTCCTCTCTCCTCCTTTATCTCTAAACATGTCTCCCTCTCTCTATCCATCCATCTATCTCCCTCTCTATCCCTCTATATATTTATCTCTTCCATCTCTATCTATCCCTCTCTCTTATCTCTCTTAATCTCCCCCTCTCCTTCTCTCCTTCTCTCCTATCCCTCTCCTTCTTCTCCATCTCCATCTCTATCTCCTTACCCCTCTATCTCTCATCATTCCACCCTTTATCTCGCCCTCTTTCTATCCCTACCTCTCCCTCTCTCCCTCCCTTTCTCCTTATTGAAAACATAACATGAGTCTGTTGGTAATGGATCTTGATTATATTCCTGATTTGGAAGTTTTATTTTAGCCATGTTTGGATCCTTGTAAGTGGATGTATAGTTTATTTGAAGCTATCATAGTTTCTCCATTGAGACCTTCATTGCAAAAAGAACATCATTTCCTAAATTTCCTACCAATTGAACTTGTGTACTACATAAATATATAGAAAAATGGGCCAAAATTTATCCTAACTAACCTTCTACACTTCTTCGGCATACCCATTGCACACTAAGGTGCAATTTCTAGTATGTTATCTTCTTGAGATTATGGATGCACAGGATCCCTGAAGCTACAGTCTTCAATCGAGGACCTTTGCTAGGAAAGATAATCAACCACACAGAAAGTGTTGCAACTAGGCATGCATAATGGAGATTCTATTATTGATCTCTATAATATGAGATTTTATTGATTAGAAATGTATAAGTTGCCTGATTATATAGGCAAGAATGAAAACCTAAGATGCATGAGATGTTGCCATGTGTCATGATCTAACATGTGACAACATGTGAACCCTATCTAGGAAAATATTAAATGTTGAGATAATTTCTAGAAGGAAAATTCATCTTCTAGAAGGAATCTTATCCATACAAACAAGGAAGGGGACATTACCCCATTTATTAAAAATGCAACCTAGGACTAAATGATATATGACCTAAGTTAACTTATGCTAGTGTAATAATTAATTTAATTACACTAACACCCCCCCATAAGTTCAACTTAGGGAAGAAAATGCAATGATTATGCATACATGATCGATGATGGGTCCCAGCTATGAGGACATGTTAGGTACCCATGTACATGAAAAGATGCAAAAAATATCCCACAACTGGAGAAAAGGGGAAAACCCAATGGGAACAAAACCCCTCTCCAAAAAGGAGATGAAAATGCAAAAGGATGTGAGATAGGATGGGAAGGATGGAGGAATCCAAAATATCCCCCAAGTACACCATCTGTCACATGGATATAATACAATAGCCCCCCATAGGGAGGAAAGAGAGAGACAATATATCTCCCCTAGAAGATGTGATCACCTGCAAAGATGGTAAGTGTCTAAAGACAGAACATGAACCAATGTCGACAAACAACTTGTCTCCCTTTTAGAAGAAACAAAACCAACTGCAAGTGTAGTGATGCTTCCCATTCTAGATAGGAATTTAAGGAAGGAAGGATGAAGGTGGATGTTGATGATGTCTCTAAAATCTGCTCGTGTTTCTCCTTTCCTGAAGATGAAGATGCCACAATCAATGAAGAGGGTGACAAATCAGGACAATGTGGAAACTGATGTTGAAAAATATCCAAGGACAGTGTGATGGAAATGATGGATGTGATAGAGACTTGATATCCCCCCCTAAATGAAGTGTCCTCAAAACCATTGATAGAATCCTGAAGCCAATCGAATGGTAGATGCTGAAGAAACTCCAAATCCTAAATGGAATGACAGGGAAGAAGTCTCATACATGAAATCTTTGAAGAGAAACCAAGTGTCTCCAAGATAGTCTCTAGATTCAAGGTCAAGATAAATGGATGAGGAGACTGCAGAGAACTCTCTAAAGTGGGATTTGAATAGAGGAGTGATACCCCCTCAAGAATTTCCTCCAAACCTGTAGAAGTAGACAAGTTAGTGATACCTGAAACAAATCCATCATGTCATGCCAAGTCTGAAAAACTGAATGTGTCCTAATGAATGATGATGGTGGAAGCCTCAATCAAGGAATCTGGACAAGGAATCACTGAATGTGGAGGGATACCAATAGTCTCTGATGGAGAAGAAGCACCTGAGGGAACCTTGTCAACCTCTTCAGAAGATTCAAGGAAATCAACTTCCTGCACAGCAATATCATCATGGGGTACTTGATATGAGGAATGACATTCAGAATCATGATCATCGAGGAATGGTGGAGTATCTGAACCTCCATATATCTCCCAAAGCTTAGCCCAAAGGATGTGAGGACAATCACAATGATCAATAGATCTCAAAACATCACAATCAACTTGCATAGCAATGATCTCCAAAATAGTGTATTTGTTGTAACTCTAAGCAAGTTCATGAATACCTTCACTTGGATGGGGAACTATACCAAACAGATGTGGCAATAAATCAAATGATTGGAGATGGTGGAAGATCCCATCCCGCCATTGTTGATAGTTTCCCTTATGCAACATAACCAGAGGAGTATATGCAAGCCCCATAATGAAGTTTCTCCAAAAAAATACAAAGACAAATGACCTTCAACAGAAAATAAAGACTTCCAAGTATGATGTGCAACTAAAGTGATGCTACCTGGATCAAAAAGTCTTTTCCCAAGCTTCAGGATGTCCAAGTTATTGAAAAAATGCACCAAAATGAAAAAATCAATGCAAGAGTACCTGGAGCTGAAACTGATCAAGGGGTCTAAACTGATGAAAAAATCTCTGAAAATACTTCTTGATGCTACTGGAATCACTGAAATCCAATGAACGCTTGCAAAGATACGAGCCTTTATGTCCAAATTAGGGTTTTGTATTCAGTTTACTGTAGAAATTTCTGCAAGCAAAATTTTGTAGAAGTGATGTCACCACTAGAAAGTAGATGAAATTCTCTTTCTGACGGTATCTCGTTTGCACATTTTTGATACCCTGGTGAAAAGTTATGAAAAAATGAAAAAAATGCCTATATTTGGCACTCTACAGGCTAAAATGGAGAAAAAATCAAGCCCCTGAGCGCTAAGACTTGGTTGCTAATATGACCATGATGTGAAAATTGGCAAAAAAATTGTGCCACCCAGATGGTGGTGGCAGGATTGAGCAGCCTACCTAGGTGGAGATAGAAGGGTGGCACCGCTTGTATATAAATGGGGCTTATGGTCTTGTATGTGACCGCTACCTTGATGTAGATTCTAGTGGAAGCACACATTGGTTGGTGGGTGATACCCATCAACAAATCCTAGTGGATTTTTCGGTAGAGTCGGTAGAGAAACATGCACACCAACAGGTAGGATGTCGGTGACGGGGCTGACAAAGACAGTCGACGATGGTTGGTGGTGGGAAGAGTAACAGCTGGCCAACAAAAAAAGTACATCCCCCTACAAAAAGATAAATGCAGCCGACAAGTACCTTTCTCTACAGACTTAAGAATATTGAATAGGCTGACAAACAAATGGTTTGATTTTTAATATTGCTAGAAGCAATTAAAAAATCAGAAAAATATTGATGCCGACAATATGAATAAATAAACCCAAGTAAAATATTAAGGAGAATGCCGATTGAAAAAATATGCCCGCGGATTTAACAAATCAAATCCCAAAATATAATTCCAATGGAAAAATATATGATTCTGACCATAAATTTAAATAGCAGTCGCTCCGGAAATTTTTTTGCAAACTATATAAATGTCCAAAAAAGATATAGAAATAAGTCCAATTTTTCTAAAACGAAAAATGACCTACTGCTAAAAAAAAATTTCCTTAGAGGACAACTAACCGGGATGATTTTTTTTTAATTGTAAATTGTATGGATCATACAGTTGATTTTGCAAACCCCAAAAATACCTCTGATGGCTCCTAGGTTGATATATCCAATTTTGATGAATGGATAGGTGATCCTAGGGTTTCGAGGCCTTCTGAAGACAATGGTGATCTCAGATCTAACTCTATCTACTTCAAAAATCAGCTTGGTCCCTGGGTGGAATCAAGTAGCCTTTAATGGAGACCTTTAGCCTGCAAAGAACCTCGCACACCAACTTTCTTGATCAAGGGTTGATGTTTCACTAGACAAGCTCTGATACCATGTTGAGACTATGGATGCACAGGGTCCCTGAAGCTACAGTCTTCAATGGAGAACCTTTTCTAGGAAAGATAATCAACAACACAAAAAGTGTTGCAACTAGGCATGCACAATGGAGATTCTATTATTTATCTCTAGAATATGAGATTGGATTGATTACAAATGTACAAGTTTCCTAATTATATAGGCAAGAATGAAAACATAAGATGCATGAGATGTTGCCATGTATCATGATCTAACAACATGTGAACCCCATCTAGGAAATTATTAAATGTTGAGATAAGTTCTAGAAGGACAACTCATCTTCTAGAAGGAATATTATACCTACAAACAAGGAAGGGGACATTACCCCATTTATTAAATGATTTATTAAAAATGCAACCTAGGACTAAATGATATATGACCTAAGTTAACTTATGCTAGTGTAATAATTAATTTAATTACACTAACATATCTAAAGGTCCAAATGGAAGTTGACTGCCTTCACTTAGGCTAGAAATATACAGGTTACAATTTCTGGAAATGACATCAATTCAATTTTTTGACTACAAAATTGGTCAGATAGATTGTCTGTCTAATAATTATTTTCGAAGGAATTTTTTTAAAATTTTTTAACTAAGTTTTGATTTATACTTTGCAAGAAATTTTGCTAAGGGGGAAAAAAGTTATTAGAAAAATTGAAGTTGTTAATTACTTTTTTAATATAAGTAATCAAATATTATATATATATATATATATATTTGTTTTTCTGAAGAGAATTATAACATGATGAGTAAGCATATATTGAAATAATGAATAATTTTTAACTAAGCTATCATGAATAAGAGAACCTAGTAGACCTTAATAAAATAATCATGAACAATTTCTTTATATTCATAAAATAATCATGTTTTGTAAATGAAAGAGTATCAAATAAAATATTGAATGTTAATAGCCATTTAGAAAAACTATTAGTGCATTAGTTTAAGTATGTTATATAGTGAAACACATTAATTATATTACATATATTTATTATTATTTTAAATCATGAATATTACTACAAAGAAAATAACTTGTTATTTTTGTATTATCTGGGAAAATTACATAAATGCAATCAACAAGAAAATAATTAACTTAGATAATGGAGTTAGGATTTGATCATTGTAATAATAAACTATAAATTAAGTGTGATGGTAGAGGTACTTAGGTTTGAATCTAGTAATTGGTGATTAATATTGATGTCATGCTAAAATAAACTCACCACTTTTAGAAAATTAATTCCTTTATCCTAGACTTTGTGTAGACTAAAAAATTATATAAATTTATCCTACATGTCAGGGGTTCAATCTCAATCACTATGGAATTGAGCTATAATACGCATATCTAATATAATGAAATTAAGACTTCAAATTCATTTTTCCTCTTAATTTTGGATGTCTAATGTTCTAATAAGGAATCTAGTACTTATAGAAACCTTAAGGAAGTATTCCCAATAAATAAAGTAATGTACTCATAGGTTGTAACCTTTGGTTAATTAGCTTTGTAAATTTGAACAAAGATTGAATGATAACCTACACAAGTGTGGACACCAAAAAAGTACGCATTTTTCCTTGCTTGATTCAAGAATAATTAATGATAAATTAGACCTAATGTCACCTTGATCTAGTGTTTTGAGGTTTTTTACACATCCACATTAGGTATTGGGCCCTTGTAAACTGAATAAAATCCATGTCTTGTAAAGATGTTGAAAAGTGTTGTAAATGACTTTCACACTTTTCTAGAATTTTATTAAGTATTTAAGTCTAATGGGCCTATCTTCCCTTAATTCAATATTATAAAATGTATTTAATTTCATTCTCACATTAATCTAGAAGGATTGTAAATTAAACCTAATTTTAACCTAGAGTTGTAATGTGTTTTACACATTCACATTGGATCTTGTGACTTTCTAGGCTATGTAGACCTCATTTTAATGTTGTAAAGTGTATTTAATCACACTTTCACATTGAAATTTGTGTCCCTAGCCCTAATAACCCTTTATATCATAACTAATAGGCCGCTATAACCTCATATTGTGTTTCCCAAGGCTTATTTTGATCAAAGACCTCACAAAATCAACATATAAACCTGATTTCTTCACTCCTTGACATCACAGCTAGTAAAATAGCCCCCATGGGACCCGTTCACCACTTTGGGTGAATGAGTCCCATCTAGGTGGGACCCATTCACCCAAGATGGCGAATGAGTCCCATTTGAGCTATTTTTAGGGTTTGAGTAGGAAAAAAGAGGTTTTAAGTTTAATTTTCTTCAATGTCGGTCTGGGGGATCAAATTAATGATCATTTGAGTGTGTTTCCTATATAAATAAGCCTCCAAACACTCATTTCATTCAATTATCATAATGTATTATTTTTTCAAGTCAAGCAAGATAGAGTTAGGTCATTTAGAGAGCATTCAAGATCACTTCTAAGGCATTCAAGGGTAGATTATTCATCCATTGTTGTAGAAATTCAATATACGTCATCATGGAAAGGTTGTAATTTTATTATTTCATGTTCATGCTTCATATTATTTCTTCATTTGGTTTAATTACCCCTATTCCCTAACATTCAACATTTCTCTGTTTCTTTGTGTGGTTGTAGATCTAGGTAGTTTGAAGGCATGGAAATCATTGAAGAATAGGTTACAAAGTTGTTGTAGTCATTTCCATATTGGAAATGTAAAATATTCACAAAAAGTCACTTATAGTGCCAAAAATCAGGGTTTCAGATCCGAACACTTGGGGGAACAGCAAGAGCAGACTGAGAACTCAAGATTCCACTCTTGAGTTTTTAGAAAAGTCAAAGTGGGCTCATTCACCATTAGTGGTGAATGAGTCCCACTATGCCTATTTTTTAGAGATTTTTGTAGATTTGGATACCCATTTGGCTAAAATAGGCTCAGGTACAATTTTCCCGCATCAGGACTGATACACCCAAAATGGTGAATGAGTCCCAGTAGGTCAAAATTTTAGGATCAACAACATTTCTAGTCTTCATTCTAGCCTCTAAACATTTCCAGCTGCACATTTTATGTTTTACTTTCCTCTTATGTTTTACTTGCATTTCTATTCATCTTTTTAGGTCTCTTTTCATATCACATGGTGTTTTCAAACATCTTGCATTTTCTTAGTTTTGCATAAGTGTTGAACTTATTTATCAATTTTCATCCTTGAGGACAATCCCCTTTGACAAATTTCAATCTCTTTTGCATTGGAATCTCAAGGGTTTGTTCTTGAGCATGAGGATTATGAAACCGGATCCCTCTTCCTTCATTCCCTTTTTAGTGTGGATAAAGGAAGTTGTGCATTCCATTTCCATTGTAAAATTTTTGGTGAACCTGCTTTTTGAATACCTTCTTTTCTGATTTGGATTCCATCATCTTCCTAGATCTAGATTGCATTGAATTTACATTAGAGTTATGCATCATATAGCATAGAAAACATAAAAATCAACCAAAAAATCTAAAAATTCTGAAAAAAATCCCTAGTGGGACTCATTTTCCACCTTGGGTGAAATAGTCCCTTTAAACCCCTGAAACTGCCTTTTCCAGCACTGAAAACCTTTATTTTAAGCTTCTATTTGCTTCCATTGATTCTCTATTTTAGTGGGTTGACTTTCTGTTTCATTGTTTTTACAAAATCTAATTTAAATTGGTCCATTTCATGCATTGCTTAATTCCAAATTTGCATTCACAACATTTCATTTTCAGATCATTGCATAGTGTAATGAAATCTGAAAAATTGTATTTCATCCTAAGTCTTTACATTAAATTTTCATTTTGCATAGCTTCTATCATTACAAATAGCATTATTTACATCCATGGAAATTATGAATAGCATTAGTTTTTTGCAATTTTCATTTTCATCATTAGTTCTTAGTTCGTCTAGATCAAATTTATTAGAAAACAAAAACAAACAACTAGAAACATCAAAAGAAATAATTCAAAAAATGCTTAAATTTAGAAAAATTATATCATCCAAGACCTTTAGTAGTGATTATTTAGACATGTTAGATGAAGCCCTTAAGGACTTCCACTCACTAAGATCAGACACTAAAGTTTTACAAAAAAAAGGATGCAAGCATCGATAATCATGGTAATCATAATTGTTCTCCTCTCAATATCTCTCCCATTGGTGACAAAGGTATCTTGGTGAAATGAGATACAATCATTGAAGATCATGAAATTAGTGCTTGTCATCCTTCTCCTCCCACTTGGATAGACACTATGTCACATACAATAGAGATCATTGCCACTACTCTCAACACTTCCCGTACTTGTGAAAATGTTTTAGTGAATAAGGATAAAATTGTGAATGATAATAACAAACACATTTTTTGTGGATGATATGTTGATATTTGAGAGCTATGACAATCCTACCTCTCCTACTCAAGAAGACATTATAGAAAATGGGCATGTAAATGTAGATAATCATGACAATCAAACCTTTTCTTTTCCTAATATCTTCTCTAGATATGAATTAGATAGTTTAGCACTAGAAGATATCCTTATTGAGACTCATTAGAATCTTATTCATCCCTTTCCTGATGCCCCTACCATTTGGGAAGATCTATTTGAACAAAAAAATCCAATCATTGGTAACCATGAAACTCCTAGTTATCCTTCTCTTGATGCATCTCCTATGAGCGATGAAGGTACTTTATCAAACCCTACCATGACATGTGATGAACCTATTGTTTGTCACTTTCCTAAAATCTCTCCTACTAGGGTAAATTTTATGCAACACGAGAATGATACCTTAGAGAAAAAGGATGAAATTATGGACAAGAATCCCCCCTCTCCTAATATCTCCCCTATTGGTAAATAATATATTATGGTGTACAAGATTCCATTGATGAGAATCAAGAGGAAAACATTACTAAACAAAGAAACACCATCATTTCCAATCAATAAAATCCAACCATGGATCATTCCCTTATGAAGAAGTCAATATTAAAGAACCAAAAATTCAATGTCATTAACATCTAGTTTGTATTTCTGCACAAAACTCTCCTAATAGGGAAGGTATCATGGTGCAAGAAAACATCAACACTATCATGTGCAAACCAAAAATCAACCTCACTTTGAAGCATCCTAAATGGATTTCTATAGATCAAGCCTTGAAGCAAATGTTAGGAGTTTATGACAAGTCACCTTCTACTCCTCAAACCAACAAGGTTACATGTCCTATGATCAGTACCAAGAAAAATGATATAAAAAGATAAAATAAAATTGAAGAAGCCACAAAGTTATTGGAAGATGCTTCAGAAACCTTTGATTTCATACCTATATCCATGCGAGAACACAAGATCATAACAAAAGAGTCCAAAAGGAGAAGAGTAAAACTAGTAATAGTAATACAAAATTCAAAAGAATCCACTTAAACCACCTTGAAGCCAAAAACAATATCCAAGACAAAATTTGAGGAAATTAAACAATCATTAAATCCAAAACAAGTGACAAATTTTTGGAAGAAGTTTTGAACTTATGAAACAACTTGGGAAAAGATGTGATGCTATAGAACAAGTATCCATGTCCCTATAATGCCTAAAACACAAGAAATAACTCATGATATTGGTTATTTTCCCTTCAAACCAAAAACTTTAATCAATGTCACCACTGTCACAAAAAATTCTTCCAAGACAACTTTAACCTTGGTACATCCAAAATTGATAGATATCTCATTAAATATGTATCAAGCAGAAGCTTTGTTTACTCATCATAATAAATAACCTTAGTTGCTTCTCCTTGCCATGTAATAGTTGTAGGATCATAGCATACTCACTATTGCAAGGAGCAACATATCATAATCCATTTTAGGCTCACCTTTGTATTGCACTAAGTGGGTGCAAGGGGGTTAAGTAGCCTTGTTGTTGTATGTCACTTTTCATTGTCTGTTTTGGCTAGTCATTAACCTTTCATGAACATATAAGAGCAAGCTTGGGATGTGCATGAAATGTCGTAAGTTTTCTCACATGTGATGTACTTATTTATGATGTAGTTTCATTTCTGAAACATACGACTTGGCATAGGGCTTTCAAAGATGGCTCTCATGTCTTCTTTCATTTGCTACTTTAAGGAAATTTATCACAGTTTTGTTGTAGCAACCACTTTAAAGTGGGGGCATACATAGAAGACATCTTTTGGAAAAAAATTATGGCATGATTTTTCTTTTTTCTTGTGATATGTCCTCTTCTTGGTGGTGTCATTGAGTTTTATGTCATCCAAGAGTGTATGATCTTCTAACATGGAATGATGTGAATAAGGCATCCTATAGGAAAAGATTTGGGACTTTGACTTGTTCTCTCTTGGAGACATTAGGCATAATTCTCCCTAAGAAGAAGACCTTACACGAACAAAGAAAAATCCTATTTAATAGAATTTTTACATTTCAAAAGCATTTTATAAAAGCATTACATTGTGGTGCCTTATCAAGTTATCAAGAGGATAACTATGGTATGGTTAGTATGATGGGAAGTCAACACATTGGCATGACTTTCTCACTAAACCACTTCTTTGGGACAACTCACCCCGTAGACAACCTAATGTTACATGTCCCCAGAGTGAGTGCATCTTTGATCCACCTCATTTTTATTAGTCATTTTTCATTCTTTTAGTTCTTGACATTGCATGATTGTGTATCTTTTTTTGTTGCATATTATACACCGTATGCATGTCCTTTGGTGCTTATGTCAGTTTGACTTAGGATCTTGGATCCCAGGGGCTTGACTGAATTCTTTATCTTTGTCATCCTTTGTCATCTACATCTGTACACTCAGACTCCTCTTGAATGTCTACTTTAGCATGATTTTGAAGCAAGTTCATCCTCTTACTAAAGTGGGGGCTAAATGTGGACACCAAAAAAGTATTCCTTTTTCCTTGCTTGATTAAGGAATAATTAATGATAAATTGGACTTTATGTCACCTTGATGTAGTGTTGTGAGGTGTTTTACACATCCACATTAGGTATTGGGCCCTTTTGAACTGAATAAAATGCATATCTTGTAAAGGTGTTGTAAATGACTTTCACACTTTTCTAGAATTTTATTAAATATTTAAGTCTAATGGACCTATCTTTCCCTTAATTCAATATTATAAAATTTATTTAATTCCATTCTCACATTAATCTAGAAGGCTTGTAAATTAAACCTAATTTTAATCTAGTGTTGTAATGTGTTTTACACATTCACATTGGATCTTGTGCTTTACTAGGCTATGTGGACCTCATTTTAATGTTGTAAAGTGTATTTAATCACACTTTCACATTGAACTTTGTGTCCCTAGCCCTAATCACCCTTTATATCATCATTAATAGGCCCTATGACCCCATATTGTGCATCTTGAGGCTTATTTTTATCAAAGACCTCACGAAATCAACATTTAAACATGATTTCTTCACTCCCTCACATCCCAACTGGAAAAATAGCCCCTATGGGACCCATTCACCAATTTGGGTGAGTGAGTCTCATCTAGGTGGGACCCATTCACCCAGGATGGTGAATGACTCCCATTTGAGCTATTTTCAGTGTTTAAGTGGGAAAAATTAGGTTTTAAGTTTAATTTTCTTCAATTTCGGCCTGGGGGATCAAATTAACGAGCATTTGAGTGGGTTTCCTATATAAATAATCCTAAAAACACTCATTTCATTCATGTATCATAAGGTATTCATGTTTTCAAGTTAAGCAAGCTAGGTCTATGTTATTTAGAGAGCATACAAGATCACTGCTAAGGCATTCAAGGAAAGATTCTTCATCCATTTTTGTAGAAATTCAAAATCCATCAGCATGGAAAGGTTCTAATTTAATTATTTCATGTTCATTCTTCATATTATTTCTTCATTTTTTTTAATTACCTAAATGAGGTTTGGCTAAGGCAAACTCTTGTTCCATAGCATTCAACATTTCTTTCTTT
>VDFB02124539.1:0-17604 GCA_007258455.2 Sequoia sempervirens | reverse complement strand
AAATCAAAAAATGCAAAAAAATAAAAAAAATACAAAAAAATACAAAAAATACAAAAAATTGTCATAGGGTGAAAACTTGGCAACAGGCAGTCTATTGACAAGAAAAATACAAAAAAATCAAAAAGAAATCAGAAAAATGCAATAAACTCAAATAGTGGAAATCTAGCAAACAAACGCTATTTGTAGCTCTCCATCTATTAGCTCATGTTTTGCACTTAGATTTTTAGCCTTCATTTCATGCATCTTTTCACCATCATCTTAGGGCCATAACAACATCATACTTTCATCATTTCCTAGAGTGATAATGTCTTACCAAGGCTTGATCATTGTACATATTCATTTTAGCAAGTTGTGCCAATATTGGGTGCAAACGTTGACATACTGGGAACAATCAACTTTCAGAGTTTATTGAAATAGCTAGACAATGACATAAAATCCAATCATGAGAACAAACAATCAAATCCTATGAACAACTATACAATCATTGATCCATATCGCAGTTTTCAAAAAAAAATTATCATGACTCATATCTGGATGATCTAAAATCTGAATAATATTTGGAATAGCAGTATTATATTTTGAACAATGGTTGTTTGATTTTCACTATCATCCCTCTGGAGCACACTTGATGATGTACTGAATTAGAGTGGCAAGGAAAGAGAATGATTTTTCTTTGTCTATTGTCTTGAGATTGACTATCAATCTGGTGCAAATATATCGTGAGACATGATTTCTAAAACGTATCATTGATGATAGTACCAAATTTGCATAAAAAAGTGGTTATTCTTTGTCTATTTATGCAAGAAATGCTCAAGTCATCTCAGTTCAATTATACCTCGATGCTTTTGTTCACTTACTATATCAAAAATTATGAAAGTTGTACCCAAGTCATCATTGGTGCTAATTTCCCCTTTGATGCTTGTACATACTTCAAACATTTTAAAATGCTCTATGATGATTCAAGAAAGCTAACAAAGGGCTCAACAAATGGTTGGTTTCATTTCATTGCATTTCATTTAGATCATTATATATATCTGCATACTAGATTTGCATCAAAAGTTTTGAAAAGCTGAACAAAAACATCAACGATTGTCATGTCTCTTTGGACTATTTATGGAGGACATTTAGAGATTTTCTTCATTATCATCTTTCATCTTCATCATCATTTCATGAATCATTATCATTTCATCTAGGTCTTGTACATATCATATAGTTTATCATTTATCATTTATTTTCATATCATTTAGATCCTTTATCATTTCCTATCATTCATTTATCCATTAGGTATTTCATATCACTTTCATTTTCATATTATCTATTGTCTTCATCTCATTAACATCTTATCATTTTTATATCCATTACATTTCCATTCTACATAGTTGCATACCATTTATCATCTTCATTACCATTTCATTTTCATATTTTATCTTTATATCATCATTTCATAATCTATTTTATCATTTCATCTATTTCATATCATTTCATCAACATTTCATTACGTGTCATTTATCATCTTATCATACATCTCATTATTATTTATTTTATCATTTCATCTATTTCATATCATTTCATCAACATTTCATTACGTGTCATTTATCATCTTATCATACATCTCATTATTATTAATCATGTTCATTTCATCCCATTATGTATCATTTGCAACATTACAGTCATATCATATCTTTAAATCATCTATCATTTTCATCTCATTTATATATCATGTCATTTTTCCCATAACATTTGACCCATTTCACATATCATTTTAGATCTTTTCCTAAATCATATAAATATTACAAATTCATGATGCATCTCATAAACATAAACATCCATTTTTCATCACATCATCATTATTTCTTGCATTTGAAAAATACAAAAACAAACATTCCATGCATACATTACATTTCCACATCATTTTTCATAAACATATCATATATCCCATTGCACACTTTCATAATAAACATCCTAGGTCATCCACCTACATGACATCATTAGTACGCATCACAAATCATCATCATATCCAATCATCCTACATATCATGTTAGTCATCAAATAAATAAAATGCATATAAAAATACATACTACATCAAGCAAAAATACAGGCATATCATATCATCACATCAAACACGTGCATCACCAAAACTCATCGCCACTGCATATCATCACTCATCAAAAATACATACAAATTTTTAATGTCCAATGAAACTGAAAAGTATAGAAAGGTACATGAGATATGATAAAAAACAATGTACATGCTCCAAAAATGATATAAATGTGTGAAGTACATCAATAATACTACATCAATATAAATCCCATCTCACGGCTGACTAGTGGAACCCCCTGATGGAGTTGGTCTCGAAGATGGTGCCTACCACTACCCCTTATGTCAGGATCTTGTCAAGGCCCTATGACCCCTCTTTTGTGTGTCGTAGTCTGTGATCTGCTCTTAGTTCTACTGTGGAACTAAGGGTAAGGATCACTGCAGTCGGGAGGGCACAACTCCTCATATCTAATCTGATACTAATCTAATAATGCTCAGGATCCCTAACAATCTCAAATCGCTCTACAATGGCCTCTTGCAAAGATGCACTCTCAACAGTGCCCATGAGTCTCTAAGCAGCACCCTATGCCTCTACTGCCCTCCATTTGAAGGAATCTCTCTCTGCTATCAACTTGGCCACCTATGCGTCTAAGGTAGGAGGATGTGCATGTGCCTGTGCCTATCTTTGTACCTGTACCTATGTAAGTTGTACCTGTAACTACACTGCCAAATTCTGAGCCTGAGCCAAATAGCTCTGTAACTATACCTACTGCCCTTGAAGCGTCTATACCTAGGCCTACAAAGTAGCTATTTGTGCATGTTGCATTGTAGAAGAGACCTTGATCACTATCTATCATCCCATACCACTCCTCAGCCTTCACATAATCTGAGCACTGCCCAAGATATCTATCCTCTGCCTCACTGGCCTCTGCTCATTCCCTCTGCCATCTCCACCATCATCCCCACCACCATCATCTGATTTCTCCCCATCTCCACTCTACTCCTCATCTCCACTATCCTCCTCCTCATCCCCTCCACCCACCACCTGCTCTCCCCCTACCACATCCTCTTGTCTCCTACCCCTAGCTGTTGTGCCATTAAAATGGGCGTCGACTCATCTAGACATGTAAAATTAGGGAATGGGTGTGTGTGGAAATAAGTTGAGTACTCATCCAACATCCCTACATCAATAATATCTGGCATGTAAGCCCATGCCTTAGGCTAGAAACTGGTATACTCTATATACACCACCTGATATGAAATGCATGGCCCCCATCCAAGATCATCCTTGCACCACCCATAGTGCACAATGCCCTGAGGCATCCCCTGCATATAGCCATATTGTCTCTACACTTGTAATGCCAAAAATATCTCTATAATAAATGGGGTTGACCTATCAGATATTGGGGCATACATACAAATGGAATTTATAGATGATCAATATCCCACATGTTAGAATCTGTATATGGCCTCCATATCACTAAATCAACATCATCAAGAGTTTGTCACCAATACTCCAACTTTCCCAGCTTGGGTTGGACAAGTGCAATAGAATATGCATACACATATGGCCTACCTGGTGGCCTAACTCTAGGAAAAAGGGGTCTCATAATCACAATATATTCCCATGCCCAAGTCTGGAGCAAGGTAACACCACAAGACAAAATGGATGATCCAATGTATGCTACCTAATGCAAGTCATGGTATAAATGAGCTAATGTGTAGCTCCCCGAGGCATATCTCTACTGCTAACCTATCATCAGCTCAATGATCCTCCCCCACCCAACTGATAATCCCTTTGACTGGTGGTCCAGACAAAGGAATCCTCTAATGAATGCACCCAAAATGGTCGGTAAGGCCGGATATCCCCTAAAATCTTCCCATGGCACCCAATACCCTACTATCTGAGCATCCCCAAACACCCTCCTGAGTGCATCTATCCCACCTAGCTCCTTGTGGTCATAAAACACAAGAGCACCTACCACTAGAATCCCCAGAATCCTGTATATGTCCTCGAGGGTCATGGTCATCTCACCTGTCAGAAAATGAAAAGTGTTATGCTCTAAATGCCACCTCTCTGCTAGTGCGGTCAACAGTCCCATGTTGACCTAAATTGGTGGCATAGACAATAAGGGTCCCAACCCACATCCCACTATCAACTGTACATCTGCAGGTGTCAGATCTCGTATCCAATCCCAATCTACAAGGAAGCACTCTCTAATCTGGAGGTTTTTCAAACCCTCCTATTTTATTTTTCTCACCACAAGGACAATCAATCAGACTCATATCATCGATTCATATCAACATGATCTATCTACTTCACATCATACAAATCAATCAGACTCATCTCTATCTATCAGTGACCCATATTAGTGAACTATATCAAGTGACTCATATCAGGTGAACCATATCAAGTGCTTTATCTAAGTGACTCATATCATGAAGTCAATGCAAAATCTATCTATCTGAATATCAAATCAATCTACTCTATAATCATTTACTATTTTTTTTTTCAAGAGAGAAAATTTATCAACAATCAAATCATTTTCCTATTTGTACTTCAGTCACGAATACAAATATGTTTAAATCAAATCATCTACTATTTTTTTTCTATCACAAAAAGAAAATTTATTAGAAGTCATATCAATCATCTACTCTTTGCTTTCTAAAGAAAAGTTATTGGACAATCCATCAATCATTCAACTCTTTGTTTTGCATTCAATAGGAAGAAAGTTATCAACTATCTACTTTTTGTTCTCTTATTTTCGGAAACAAAGTTATCAATTCTTCATCAGATTTTTCTGTCATTTTTATCCATATTAGCATGATGACAAGACAATTTATCTATTTATTGACCAAAGAAGCAATCTACATCATCATTTTCATCAAAATAGTGCATTCTTCCTAGATTTCCTAGATGCGCTAATCTACGGCCTCTATGCGCTAAAACCCCAAATGCGCTAAAGTTCCCCCCAAATGCGCTACATCAACCTATGTGCCATTTTGTGCCCCAAATGCACTGAAGTTTTTCCCCTATGTGCTACTTCCCTATATGCATTAAAACTCTAGACGTATGCATCATTTCATCCCCCCAATGCACTCAAACCCTATATGTGCTATTATATTTCCTATGTGCGCTATAGTCCCGATTTCCTATAGGAATCCTATATGTGTTATTTCACCTATCGAATGCACTAAACTATCTATTCCCTAAAAGCGCTAAATTATGCCCTATATGCACTAAAAGAAACTTTGAAAGCACTAAAACTCCTACTCGATGCTCTAAAACGAAATGTTCAACCCTAAATCTGTGCTAAAATGCATAAAAATTTAGTTAAAATTACACATTTTCAAATCAAAGCGGGTTGAATTGACTCACCAGTGGTCCATATGCAGCTGGTCTCTGATATCGGCGAGCCCACTTGAATCTATGCTTGTGATAAGGAATCTCCATCTCGCCAAGTCAGCATTAGAACACAAAATCATTAAAGTCAAAAGGTGAAAATGACTTGCCCTTCTTACCCCTTTTACCTTTTAAAGGTCAACCAAGGTGGGTTTTGTGGCATTTTATTTTTATTTTTTATCTTTTTCTCAAACTCTAACCTTCTTTTTCAAACTAGGGCATCTTTTAATCAATTATTGGGAGCTAAATCACTGCATCCCTCTCATCATCTGAATTTCATCATCAAATCAGCATTTTTCTCATCATTAGTGATTTACCTCCTGAGGGGGCATCATTAATATCAACATCTTTCAATAAAAAACATATTAGAGTCAAATCAAAAGGCATATCAGGCATGTTTTTAAAAATTAGGGGCATATCAGTTGAATTTTCTGACTAGGCCAAAATTAAAATGCAACAAATTTGAAAGTAGGAATATTTTCTTTGAAGTAATGTGTTTCACACATCACTTCAAAGAGGGGAAAAATGTATATGCATAAAATTGGTCATGTCTAATTAATCATGGCATTTAATTAAATATTTATCGTTTTGATGCTTCTTTCTTAATTGCTATAAAAAATTTGTTAATTAATTTATGCTCGTTACCTGCTTTATTCTTCCTTTAATTAAATAGAGATTCATTTTTTGTTTAATTTCCATATACGATCCACTTAATTAAATTAAATAAAAATATCAGAACATTTATTTTGAGTATTTATACATTTAAGTTTAATTAAATCGTTTAATTAAAGTTAATTCCCTTTCTTCAAATTAATTAAAATAGCATTTAATTGAATTCCACATGTCACTTTCAAATCTTAATTAAATGTTATTTAATCAAGAATCTTTCACTTTCTCAAATCTTAATTAAATAAGAAAATCTTCCATGTCACCAATAAATGAATAATGAATTTGATAAATTCATTATTTATCTTCAAAATCTTTTCTCAATCTCACAAAAAGATGATTTTTACAATTCATCTTTATCATCTCTCATGAAAGAGGAAACAAATCCTGTTTTCTGTTTTTCTTCTATTTTTTTCTCTAGTCTTCTCCATCTTCGACCATTCGATCTGCCAGGATTATCACAGTTGTTGATCACATCAGCCAATTAGAATCTTTTGAAAACTCTATAAATACCCCTGTAAATCCAAGCATTGGTTGCACACACACACATACATGCATTAGAGACATGCGATTAGCATTTTAGCATTATTATTATCAGCTTTAGCATTCATAATTTCATAATTTTACATTTTAGCAATCATGTTTAGTTTAAGCATGTTAATCATATCTTAGCATAGCATGCATTCATCTTTAATCTTGTTCTCTAGGAAGACTATTTGTTGAGCCTAGCATACAATCTTAGAGCAAGTTGGAATCGACAAAAACACTGGAGATAGAGGATGATAGGACAACATCAAGGACAAAAGACTGAGTTTGTATTCATTTTATTTGATCTTCTATTTTGATATAATGTCTTATTGGTGTGTTTGATTTATTGTTTTTAATCTACATTTGATACACGCCATTTTCTAGCTACATTCCATTTCTAAGGATTGTATTCTTACATATTTTTGAAATAAATATAAATAACTTATTCAAATTTTTACGTCAAGGTGCCTAAATCTGATTTTTCTAAATTTTTCACCACTGAAGGGCCTATTACTTCAATGATGATCCTGCACATACCCAACCCTTGCATGAACTTCATCATCATTTTGTGCAAGCAATGCTCCTAGTGAGGAATGAGTTGCGGAAATATAGAGAATCAATGGTCATCCCTCAACATGTGCCATTAAGACTGGTGGTGTGAGTAGATAATCCTTAATCAATTAAAAAGGTTCATGGCACTTACCAGTCCATACAAAGGGTATTCCTTTTCTAAGTAAATGTTGAAAGGGATGTGTTTTATCTACTAATTGCACTATAAACCTTCTAATGGATTGCAGTCTCCCTTGTAATGTCCTTACCTGACTGAGATTAGTTGGTGAAGGCATGTCTATTATTGCTTTTACCTTGGCCAAATCCACTTCAATGCCCCTTCTAGAAATGATATAACCCAAAAGCTTTCCTGATTTCACTCCAAACACACATTTTTTTGGATTTAGGTTCACTTTATACTCTTCTAGTTTTTGAAATATCTTGTCTAAAACCTGTAAATGATCATCCCTTGTCAGTGATTTAGCAATAAGGTCATTGACATAATCCTCCATAAGAGTGTGTACAAGGTCATGAAAAATAGTGGTCATGGTACACTAATAGGTTGCTCCAATTTTTTTGATTCCGAAGGGCATAACATTCCAGCAATAGGTTCCCCAAGGACATGTGAAAGCTATTTTAGGTTGGTCTTTAGTTGCAATCCTGATCTGCTTATATCCTAAAAATCCATCCATAAGGGATAACATCTCATACCCTATGGTCATGTGTACTATCATGTCAATGTTGGGCAAAGGGAAGTCATCCTTAGGATAATCTTTATTTATATCTCTAAAATTTGTGTAGATGTGGATGCCCCCTATTGGTTTTGTGACTGGTACCAGATTAGAAATCCAATAGGCATAGTCAATTGATCTAATGAAGCCAACATCCAATAGTTTCTTCAATTCAGCCTTGACAAGTAAAGCAATCTATGGGTGCATTTTCCTCAATTTCTATTTTACTAGTTTTACACTTGGTTGCAAAGGAAAATGATGTAGTACAAGTTCAAGATCTAACCTCGGCATGTCAGCATATGACCAAGAAAAAATAATCTGTCTTTGTGCAAAGAAGTTGTAAAATTCTGGTTGCTCTTCTTTTGTCAATGATGCTGCAAAATATACAAGTCAAGGATTCTCTTTTGTACCTATGTTAACTTGCACTGATTCTTCAACTAGCATGGGTTACTTTTCCTATGCAATAGGGTGAATGTTCAAACCTCCATCCTTAGGTGCCTCAAAGAGGTTTTTGCCTTTGGATGCATCCTTATTCTTTTATTTTTCATTGTCTAAAGACGCCTTTCAGTTTTCACCTAGAGACTCATCATTTTTATTCTTTTTCCTATTTTTGTGACTCGAGGGTTGAAAAAATTCCCCAAAATATGTCTTGTTGTCCAATTCAATGGTAAATCTAGCCTTGTGATCACCACTAGGTATGCCTTCTCGTAATCCTGGGAACTCAGCAATCGCTTTGTCGTTCTCAAAAATGTCTAAGATGGGTGTGTCTTGCTGGTCCCAATCAATGAGTTGGGGATAGACTAAGCACATGTCATCATCAAAGTTGTCAAAGTCCAATGGGATCAAGGTAAAAGATGAATTATTCATATAGTCACAAAAGTCTTGTACCAAGTCCTCTTTACTCTTTTGCTTAGATCTAGGTGGATTATGAGGTGGACCTAATGCCAAGGTTTGGTTGTCTGAAATGGGTTTAGTAGGTTCCCAAGACATAGGATCAAGAGATTCCTAATAGTAATATTTAAATGATTCCTCTTTTATCAAATTCTTAGGTGGACAAGAATTCAATATATTTTGGGAATATTTCAACATTAAGTCAAGTTCTCCAAATAGCTTATCAAGGTCCATGGTAGAGGTGGAGGATAGGGAATCCCATTCATATTTGTTAGAATTAGGGGAATCACGATAGGGTTGGTCAGATGGCTTGTTAGATGTCTCAATACCATCAAAAGCACTTACTTCCTCAAGTAAAGGTGATGTGGTACTAGGAACACCAATCTGAATTGGTTGAAACCCAAGCACTAAGCCTTTTGGTAACTTAGAAACAAATATTGGTTCAATCCTCCCATCTTGATGTAAGCCTAAACCACTATGTATATTATATCCCTTTCTCTGCATGATTGTGAATACTTTGCCATATTGATCCATAGGAATGTGAGCAAATGAGGGAGGTTCTTTAGGGTCTTCTCTATACAACCAGGAGGTCACATCTTTTGCATGTATGACTTCTTTGCTTAATTATCCCCATTTTGTAAAGGTCGTTGAGGGAGGAATGTGTATAGTGACCACTGATTATCTCCTATCTGTTGTAGGTAAACCGTATGATTTAGGAGGAATTAGATGGATAACACAATAAGATGTCTTAATGTGATATTCTCCACAACCCTTTTCTTGGATCTCGACCCTAGGAGTGGAAGGAAATGATGGCAGAGTGGATGTTTTAGTGAGAGTGGAAAGATTGACATAATGAGATGAATTGGATGATGAGGCTTCTTGGTTTATAGGCAATTAGTGTTGAGGTGTCTCTCATAGATTGGTGCAATATTGAAATGGATCTGGGTCACCATCTATTGTTATTTTAGTTCCATTGTAAGGGAATTTTAGACATTGATGATATGTGGAAGGGACTACCTTCATGGCATGAATCCATGGTCTACCTAGTAGAAGATTGTATGGAAGGGTGAGATCCAAGACTTGGAACTTTGTCTCCATAACTGTAGGACCAATTCTGATAGGAAGTGTTACCACCCCCTTTGGTTTTCTTTCCTCGTTGTCATAAGCCTTAATGATAATGCTTTTGGTTGTTTCTACACATGCTTCCAAGAAAACTACAACCTTAATCAATTTTAAAGTGAAAATATTTAACCTTGCTCCTCCGTCTACTAGAACTCGTCTAACATTGGTTTTGTCAACAAGGAATTCAAGATGTAACAGGTCATTATGATTTGTCTTTTTAGTTGCATAGTCTTGTTCGGATAATGTGGTATGATGATTATTGGTCAAGTAGTCAACCATTTCCTCAAAACTATTGACATTGATCTCATTTGGAATAGTCGTGCTTTGTAAAGCCTTATGTAGAATGGATCGATGTTCAGGGGAGATATGTAACAATTCCAAGATGGAGATTTGGGTTGGGGTCTTCCCCAACAAATCAAGTAAGTTATACTAGGACTTATAATTTTTTGGTGTCTAATGTGATGGAAGGCCTTGGATGGTGATCTTGGTTTGGTGAGTGTTAACAACACACTCAAGAGTTTTATTTATGGTAATCATGTTGACATTCTCAACTGTGGCTTGGATGTGATTTATGATAGGTCCACTATAATTATGCTTGAAATTAGCATAATTGGACAAACTGTTCATCTTGTTACTTGAACTAGGGGATTTTCCTTTCACATGGTCATGTAATGTATCCGAAAAGACCTTGTGATCAGTGTTCTTATGTAGTGGTGTTTGTTCCCTAGATAGTTGCAGTTAGTAGGGTACAAATATCAAAACTAGGAGGTAGTTTAGCACCTTCTACTAGCGATTTGGCTAAGTGTCATTGAAGATCATTTTCTAGATAGTCATCTACAAAGGAATCAAACTCAGGGTCTTGTGCGGCAACATCTAGTTCTTCCACTATAACACATCCTTGTGTATCTCTAGTAACAAATTTCTCTAACAAAGTATTATGAGTTCTAGATGAGAACAGATTAATGAAATCATTTGGATTAGCCATATTTTCTCTTTCTTTCCTTTTTGATCTTGTTTCAACCATGTAATGTAAGCTCAAAGTGCAAGTGATGCAAAAGTTAGTCTATGGATGATTATGAGTCTAATCTATGTTTTTGGGATTTTTTGAATGTAAAGGACGAATGTATGAAACTAAATTTTTTTGGTATTTTCTCTACAAATAAGGTATGTCTAAGATGATGCTATTCTAAGATGACAGTTTCTAAATATGCAAAGGTCTAAGTTATCAATTTGGAAGGTTATAAAAGAGGTTATCTATCAACTAAAGTGTAACCCAAGTGTTAATTTAGTTTTGACAAGGAACCCTTGTAGGACTAGGACTAAAAGATAAGGTGAACTCCCAAACTTGACTAATGAGCTGGAAGGATTCACGTGTAGGACAAAAGTTGTGATGACTAGGTTCAATGAAAATGTTTTATGAATCAAAGGTTTATCCAAAGCGTGAAAGGAGCCTATCCTAAAATATTCAAAAGATGCTCTCTCTAAAGGAAATAAAGACCCCTAAGATGAAAGTAAGATCTATGACTAGGGTACCTATCGCTATGACTGAATGATTCATAAAGGATGTAATCATGCAAGTTTTGAGAAAATTTTCTGATTTTTGTCCAAGAATCAGTGTAAAAGGATAAGTTAGATATTGGTTTGACTGTTTGTTCTCAATCAGTGACAGTAAATTCTATTTTTTGCTACTAAGGCAGATGCGTTGCAAAATCTAACAATTGCAATTTTCCTTCTCAGTTGCAGTTTTCTGGTAAATTCAGTTTTAGGTATCAGACACATGCAGTTTTGTTTGCAACAAATTGCAACTTAGGGTACCAATTGTGACTTTGTACTAATTAGATGTGATTTTCAAGACTCTAATTGTGTACTAGTAAAGTAGGTTGGTTTTATGATAGGGGAATATGTGTCATTCTAGACTACAGATGCAGCTCACCTATTCAGATGTGTCGCAGAAGGTATCAATTGTGGGTTTTCCATTAATAGGGTAATGACAAATGTGACTAAGATATCATATGTGGTTTAATACTAAACGGATGCGATCTTTTCTGACAGATGTGACTCAAGTGTAAACAGATGTGACTCTAAGCAAATTAGAGTCAATTTTTGGCAAATGTGACTCTTGTTTAAATAGATGCAACTTATAATAACAGTTGTGGTTTTCTAGTGAAAGATAATGTAAATTGACTATATTTCATGATCAAGTTTTGGCAAACAAAGACAATCAAAAGACAATGTATTTTTAGTTTAATTTTGACACAAAGATTGTTTAATCTGATAATAGATAAGCACATCCTAGGCTGTGTAGGATAGTATTTACTGAATTCTCACTTGGGTTTCCCCAGCTATTCTTATTCAAGGCAGATGACTAGTAGCTTGACCCCACTGGCTCCCCTTCATGACTCAACACTTCATTCATGGCAGCCAAGCTACAGTACCCATGAAACAACCATGGCATACTTCACATCTCTACAATGAGATTTAAAAATGTAAGATGGCTTCACAGGTCCAACCTGTTGCACCAATAAATAGAGGGATTTTGGACACTACAAAAAAAGGTGTTTAATTCTGGTATTTCATTTGTTGGGTATCATCCATGTGGAAAGAAACCATTGTTTCCCTTCCAATTGGAAAAATACTCATGATTCTTGGGCTTTCCCCAAGAACCTACTTTTATAGACCGGCTGGAAATCCCTCAAGTTCAGGGTGTTACCAGTTTGAGTCGTCTTGGGGTGAGTACTTTTTCCCACCAAGATAGGCCCAATTTCTAGAGTCAATAACTAGTTCTCTTATACACAGGATCGCACAAATGCACAAGGGGAGAGGATACTTTGATATACTGAATCGTAAGGGTAATAATAGAGCATGCTTTCACACCAAACGTAGTAGAAAGTAGTAAATTTTAAACCCAAATGACAATTTTCTAATCTACAAAACAATCTATTTCAAAATAGTCTTCAACACACATCTTGCAAACAATTCATCAGTAGTTTGGAATTTATCTTTGGCTATCATCCTGCAAGAGGGGTTTGGAAAACTTGTCTTCTATGATATGTCCTACAAACACTATGTTAACTCAAAAAAATATGCTACAAACTAAAAATTAGCTTAAAATAACAACATAATGAAAAACTATAACTTAGAAAGTAAACCCAAAAATTTCACCAGTCAAATGCGTCATTTAAAGTGGTAGATGCGTCATGGATTTTCTCCAGTCAATTGCATCACAAAAAATCATAGATACATCAAAGTTTTTCAAATGAATTGTTGTATTCATCATATGTAGTTCATACTATCAATTGTGTCATTTCATCTGTCAGATGCGTCATTCTGTATGATACCTGCAAAAATTGAATAAAACGTCTACAGATTTGCAAAGAATCAGTGTCTTCACATTGGGTTCACCAAATATAACATCATTAAAACAATGAAAGGTTAAAGCATTAACATGCAATTAAACTCTAATGTAAACTAAGCTAACAACAAAGAACAATGAAAAGATAAAAGCATAAATTATCTACACAATTCCATGCATAATCTCGATTGTCCTCCATTTTTTTGTTTGATTTAAATTTCCCTCATATTTGTAAGTGTGAAAGTATAGCCTGTGATAGTATGATTCAGCAAAACATTGAAGAATCAGATAATAGATATGCTTCCAAAAGTCATTAGATTTCGAGAGAGCTAAAATAATGAAAGACATATCAATTTATAGAAAATTGATCATTTGAATGATAGGCCAGGATCGAAAGATCAACGAATGATTGAGATCTAAGGATTCAACATGCATTATCATAACTGTTAGTACTAACATGAGTGATAAAAACTAATGTAATTAAACTCTAATATAAACTAAGCTAACAACAAAGAACAATGGAAAGATAAAAGCATAAATAATAGAACCATCTCACAAAATATCTACATAATTCCATGCATAACCTCAATTGTCCTTCTCCATTTTATCATTTGATTATAATTTCCCTTAGATTTCTAAGTTTGCAAGTATAGCCTATGATAGTATGATTCAACAAAACATCAAAGATTTAGATAATAGATATGCTTCCAAAAGTCATAAGATTTTGGGAGAGCTAAAATGATGAAAGACATTAATTTATAGAAAATGGATCATTTGAATTATAGGCCAGGATCGAAAGATCAACAGATGATTGAGATCTAAGGACTCAACATGCATTATGATAACTGTTAGTACTGACATGAGTGATAAAAACTAAGAATAGAGATAAAGATTAAATAATGATTTAATCTTTGAGGTTGGTATTCAAAAATAGAAGAATAATGTTTGCATGTCAAAGATAAAGATAAATTAAAAGCAACATTTTGTTCAAATGCACATAGAAAATTTAATTAATTAAATAAAGATATTTAATTAATAAATGTGTACATGCATAAGCATCTTAACTAGATAATTGACTGGTTATGATAGAGAGTTTATTCACGAAAGACAAGCAGTTATTAAATCAGGAGATAACTAATTGATTTAAATAGATCTTGAGTGAAGTGAAAATAAATACTTAGATAACTTAAACATTTATCTAAATATAGAAGAATTTATCAAAAATAGACTTTTATGAATTAATTGATTATTTAATTCAACATTCGACATTTTAAGGATTAATTAAATAAATAAGATTTATTTAATTGAGTGAAGAAAAGGTTAAATGAATAATTAAATAATTAAAGTATTTATTTAATTATAGCTGAAAATACGATAAAGATAAATTAAATGAGAATTTATTTAATTAATGGGGGTAGAATAAAGAAAATGTGAATTGGTAAATGGTAAGAGTTATTTTAATTATAATAGATGAATACATGTTAGAATGAATCAGATTAAATAATTAAAAAGTTATTTAATTAATAGATGATAAAATACTTTTAGAAGTAATTAAATAATTAACATTATTCAATCCTTGATATGATAATACAAATTATGAAGAAATTGAAGTTGTGAAGCAGACCAAAATTTCGGTATGCCATTAAGAAACAATTAGAGTTTATTTGTGGAGAGACAATCGGTGTGTCGAGGAGATAAGCCCGGCTAATTTATTTAATAGATCTTGAGTCAAGTGGAAATGAATAGTTAGATAACTTAAACAATTATCTAAATATAGAGGAATATGTTCAAAATAGACTTTTATGAATTAAATGATTATTTAATTCAAGATTCAACATTTAGGGATTAATTAAATAAATAAGATTTATTTAATTAAGTAAAGAAAAGGTTAAATAAATAATTAAAGTATTAAAGTATTTATTTAATTATAGTTGAAAATATGATAAAGATAAATTAAATAATAATTTATTTAATTTAAGAAAGAGGATAAAGTTAATTAGTGACAAAATTAAATAAAGAACATTTATTTAATTAATCAGGATTTGAAGAAAGATAATATGAATTAATTAAATAATTAAGTTTATTTAATTAATAAAGGAATAAAGAACTTTAGAGAATAATTAAATAATTTACATAATTATTTAATCATGACCATGACAAATATGAATTATGAAGAAATTGAAGTCATAGGCCTAGACCAAATTTCAGTGTCTACAATATCATCTAAATATACAAGAACAATCTTGTACATGAGGCCCTGAAAAACCATATACATTGCCCTTTGGAAGGTTTCCCTAGCATTAGACAATCTAAAAGGCATTTTCTTATATGACATTGTTCCCCACTTGGTAGTGAAAGTTATCTTTGTAGTGACGGAAAAAGTATCCCTTTTCCTTACTTAATTTGGGAATAATTGATAAAATGAGATAAGTGATGCCCTAATTTGGTGTTGTAATATTGTTTACATATTAACATTAAGTTTTGGGACCTTTTCATTAAAATGTGGCTTCATTATGTTGTATCTGGTCCTATTTTGCACTGACAAGCCTTATTAAATGCATTTTTATGAGGATAATCTTGACACTTATCAAATGTCCAATCATAATTCAAAGTTTTTGGTTTTGTGTTCTAGATCTAGCGATCTAGGACTCAAACGCCACTTCAAGCGTATGGGTCCCACCTAGGTCTTGGGACCTGATTTCAAATTGCACATCAAGAACAAGACCCTCCTAGAACTCTATGTCCTAGGTTTTAGCCATTGGAACTCATATGCCCCAACTAGCATATGAGTCCCACTTTAACTTGGACCTAATTTAATTTAAATTCTTGGCAGGATTTTATTATCCTAGATCTAGTGTTGGGTTGTAGTGTTGTAATTTCAAGAAATTTGGCATAAACAAGTATAAATACAAGCTTATTTCACATAATTTCTCCTTACAAGATAGAATTTCATAAGAAATCTTGAGAATACTTTCACAAGATCATTCAGGAGCATTTCTAAGACATTCAAGGGTAGATTTATAAAAGATTATTTAGAAATCAAGATTTATTTCATCATGTCAAAGATTTAGTGCATCATGCATGTGGTTTTGAGATAATGTTGTGATGTATTATTCAAGATCAATTCAAGTATTCAAAAGAATTATCTTTCATCAAGAATCATTATCAAGATCTACATCCATTGAGGCCACTTCTTGCTTGTTTGTAGATCTACAAGGTTTCAAACAACGTTCTAATGTTTCATCTCATGTTTCATGTTTCATTTCATTCATGCTTCATCTCTCATTAAGGTTTAATTACCAAAACAAGGTTTGAGCAAGGAAAACACCCATTCTTTTAAAAAACAACATTTTTTCCCTCTCTTTGTATGTTGCAGGTTTATAGGTTGAAGAAAAAGTGGATTTGAAGTCTTCAAAAGTACCAAAATTGTAAAGTTGCAAAAATTTTCATAGGAATTTGTCAAGGCTCATAGAAACTTAGATCTAGAGCAAGATATCCAACCTATTTAGGGCGGGTGCAAAAAGTTGAGGGGCCAAATTGTGGCCAATTTTTTTTAAAAACTGAAAGGCTATAATGCAAGTGCATTATAATGTGCTCGCATTATGGCTTGATGTGATCAATCCTAAGGCTTAGTCAAATTGATCCTATAACGCACTCACATTATAACACAAGCTTGTTATATCTTATTAAAAAGAAAAAAATAAAAAATAAAACCATTTCATCTCATTTTCACTATTGTATTTTCTTTCCCATGACTAGAAAACCCTGGTATTGCACACTCACATTTTGGAAGCATAAAACTTTCAATTTCTTCATCAAATCTTTTCAATTTCATTGCCAGGATGCCACCATGTCAACAGGGAGATCAAATAAGTAAGCATTGTTTGTATTTTTTTGTAAATTTGTTGTCAAATAGGTAAATTTAGGTTGTTTTTTATGTTCATTTCTTTAATTTGTTGGAGTTGATAATCAACCTAAAAACCCTCCTCAAAATCCTTCTCCTTCTCATGAACAAGCACATGAAAAAAATCCTCAAAAACCATAGAAAAAAAATCCTCCAACAATTCCTCAAAACCCTCTTGATACTCAGAAAAATTTAATGGGGGAAATTGAAAACAACAAAAAATAGATTGAGTTAATCGCGAGGTTGAACGATCCTGTACATTCAACCGTGGAAAGAAGCACACTTGCAAATTCACTTCAAGCCATGTTAACACATGTAGATGCAATCAACAAACAATTAAGTAGTTGGGAAGATAGGAGGCAAGTGTGTAGGAATTTTTATGCAGATAAATTATCATGTAAAGAAGTAAAAGATGAGAAAA
>VDFB02124538.1:0-21883 GCA_007258455.2 Sequoia sempervirens | reverse complement strand
CCAAATTGAAGTGTGGAGGATTGCTTTATCTCAACCCAAAGTCATGGAAAAGACCTTTTGATTCTCAAGATCGCTATAAAGCGAGAGAGAAGCGCATATGTCCTTTTCCAATGGCTTTAGTCTAAGTAAGCCTTCACAAACAAACAAAGCTACACTTGTTCTTTTTAAACCCTCAAAGCAATGTGTGAGTTCATTTTAGAGCACCAAATCACAAGTGAAAAGACATTTGTTCAATTATTTAATCCATAAACAAAATCTAGTAAGTTGTTGATCCTAAGGTTCTTTTAATCCTTTTGCAAGAAATAAACAAAAATAATCCTTTTTAAACCCAAATGAATGCTAGTGTCCTAAAGAAAGAAAAGGGTGACAAATTCTTGAAGAAGTGTTAAACAAACACTTAAGTGTTAAAAAACACTTTGATTAGACAAAATATCATCCCTATGCTCCTCTTTCTTTTGATTTCGATTTCCAACCTACAAAAGTGATCAAAATGTTAGATGAGATAAAAAAAAACAAAAGGATATAGGGGTTAGAAGAATCATTAACCAAAACACCCTAAAATTTAGCCAAGTTATCATGTGTTTTTACTTTAAATACAAATTTGAAAATTTTAACTAATTAATAGTTAAGAAACAACTACACCATTGGATAGCTTACGAAATTCTACCCTATTTAAAAAAAAAAGCATCAAAAAAGACCTTCGTATGACCAAGATAAGGTCATTTTAAAACTGACTCATGGACGCTAAAAGAATGATCATGGGTGCTAAAAGAATGATCACGGGCGCTAAAAGAATGATCACGAGTGCTAAAATAATGATCAAGGGTGCTAAAAGAATGATCAAGGGCGCTATAACAGTGATCACGAGTGCTATAACAGTGATTATGAGCGCTATAACAGTGATCACAGGCGCTAAAACGAGGATTTATGAACAGAATTGTAAAAACCGGCAATTTAAAAAAAAAAAACATGTTAGAATCTGTCGATCAACCCTCCATCTAGCGCCACTAATTAAATAACTAGTAATTTTAATTAATTTTCTCCAGACCAATTTTAGATGTATACATTTTTCCCTTCTTTGAAGTGATGTGTTTACACATTGCTTCAAACAAAAAAATTCAATGCTGATAAAATTTTGATAATGCCCCAGACGGTGATTTTCAAGAGATAATGAATATATGCCCCCTCGGGAGATAAATTAGGGAATTTTTTATTTTTAAAATATTTTTGAAAGTTTTGAAAATTTTGATGATTTTGATTGTAATTTTTTGATTTGATGATGTTCCATCGATTTATCTACCGATATTGAAGAAATTAGCTGCGTTTTGATTAATTGATCCCTGAAAAATTAAAATATCTCATCTTAAATCCCACCTTAATTACCCCTTTTAATAGGAAAAAAGTGAAAAAAGAAACTCATTTGTGTAGTTTTGATTTTGAAATTTTGGAGTGAAAGAGCAACTTTGAGCATTATAGCAAAGATGGTGATCCCCTACGAGACTCATCAATTCGAGCGTGTGTGGCGACATAATTGGCCAACAGCATATGGGCCTCCAATATGAATTTCCAAAACCTTCTTTGTGAATTTTTGAATTGTTTCTCCCGCATTTTTAATTTTGAAATTTGATGTGTTTCATGTTTTAGTGCATAGGCCCTCTATATTAGCACATAGATTAGGTGTTTTAGCGCATAGGATTAGGGATTTAGTGCATCCCAAGCCCAATGTAGCGCATCAATGGTTTGTTATAGCGCATATGTATTCTAGCGCATGGAATGAGTTCCACTGCATTGGGGTTTTTAGATAGCGCATCGAATGAAATGATGCATAGGTTAGGTCTTTTAGCGCATGCCAAAAGAAGAGCCACATACAATTTTATGGCACATTGAAGCAGTTCACCAGTGCATTGAGAGAATTTGGTGGAACACCTGTCTTTTTAGCACAATGGAGCACTGTAGTAGCGCATCTAGGATAAAATTGAAGATTGCTTGTTTTTCTCCTTGATTTTGATGATGTTCAATTATGTCAGCCAGTGATTTGTTGTTGTTGATAGATTAGATGATTTATTGATCTCATGATAGGTGAGATTGAATAATGATGATGTTGATTTGACCTCATGATAGGCAAGGATCAAAAGTAGATGTTTGCGAGATTTGATGAAAATCTCATTGGAGCTGATAGGATAATTGATTGCTTGATGTTGATTATTTTGTTGATTTGATTGATTGATTGATATGCTGATTATGATGTGTTATAATGATAGGAGATTGATTTAGGGAATCTTCAGTCACAAGAGTGCTTCCCACAAACTTGGGAGTTGATTCCATGTATGTCGCAAGAAGATCAAAATATTATTGAGAAATGTGGATCTTCATTGATTGACATGCCCTAGATTAGGATTAATCAGGGATTGCTGACTAGTCACACTGGTAGAGAGGTGGCATAGTGACCACAACACCTTTCATCTGGCCATCGGAGAGATGACTATGATGCTAGAGGATGTCTATAGGATCTTGCGGATTCTCATGATGGGTGACATTGTCGTGTATGATCAAGCTGAGCAGGGTGGTACACATGCATTATGTCGGATATTCTATAATGATCAGATTAGTGGTTATGAGATGCCTTGGCAAGAGATGTTTGAGAGTTATGCCCCTTTATCTTTCATACTTGTAGGTTTTGTTAGTGGTTTTCTATGTCTCGACAAGAGGTCAAGGGGATTTTCTGTTAGTTGGGGTAAGACACTGGAGCAGATGCTTCTGTATGAGACCCAGTATGCCTGGGGTTCATGCATGCTTGCATAGCTATATCATGATTTACATCAAGTAGTTTATCTTGGAGGCGCCAATCTATTTGCAGGGGTGACATTGCTATAGACCTAGGCCTAGGAGCATATAGCAGTGACATGCCCAGTGACAGACAGGTATTGGCCTATTAGGAGACCCTATGTCTATGGTTATAATGGCCTAGTTGTCCAACATAAGCTAGGAAAATTGGAGTACTTGAGACGAGTGTTGGATGACCTGGATTTCGTGACATGGTGGCCGTATGTGGATTGTGAGTAGTGGGTCGAGGATCACTTGGAGATGCCTTATGTCTACACAACTAGATATCTCATTGGACATACACATTTCATTATTAAGAGATTCCTACTGATGAGCGTACTTAGATAGTATGATAGAGTGCAGGGGATTCCATAGGGATTGGCTACATATGCACATTGACATTATGATGCCACAGAGTGGGGACCTACCTTATCCTATGATGCTGCTTGTGATGAGTACCACATATTAATTACAACCAGTGATTTAGGATTATCATTTGGAGATTATGGAGGGATATATGACAGAGGAGTATTCGTAGTACTTTTGTGGATATATGTTTCCCAGGATCTCGAGGCCTAATGAGCCAGTGCCGGTACTAGAGGATGATGAGGAGAGAGCACCCAGATGAAGGAGGGACTAAGGTGGTAGAGATGAGGGGGATGGAGATGGTGGTGACAGGGATGGAGGAGATGGGGGATGTGGTGGTGATGATGGTGGAGACAGAGATGGGGATGGTGGTGGGGGAGATGGAGGAGGGGGTGCCCATCTAGGACTAGATGTTAGAGTGCCTCGGAAGAGGCAATCCTTAGTAGCTGTGGCACAATAGTACATGCAGATACAATTTCCTTCTCAGCACCAACAGGTACAGATTTTAGCTCTATAGGCTCAAGTCCAGACATTTTAGGGCCAATTGACAGAGAATTAGGGGTAGTTGTAGTCATAGGCACAGGTGCAGACGTAGACACATGTGCATCTCTCGTAGGCATAGTTGCAACTCTCATAGGCATAGGGACAGATTACCACCTTGACAACAGAGAGAGATAGGTTGAGACTGTAGGGGGACAACATATCATTTTTCGGGAGGTACGATGCTTTGCCAAGGAGGTAGAGTTTTATCAGATTAAATATCATGAGGTTGTTCCACCAGAGCATCGTGAGAGCTACTAACATTCTACTAGTCACACCCAGATGAGGACTACTAGCAGGGGTGTGATGCAACCACTTTTGTGAGATCCAGGAACAGGTCCATCAGGTGGAGGAGGCATAGGTCTTGAGATGCTAGCACCATCTGGGGGGAGCACTACATAGCTCTGAAACATGATGTTTGTTGTATTTTGGACATGTATACATTGATACTGATGATTCATTGCCATTTTTGATGATGTATCTCTTCATATGTGGATATCTCTATACACTTGACATTATTTTGAGATATATATGTAGCGATGATGATGGTTGATCTATGTGCTTATGTGTGTTGATCATGATGGATGCATTTGATTTCTTATTATGTTGTGTGATGTTCTATATGGTGATGATATGATAGGTTATGGATGCAACATGTGCTATGATTCTATGATGCTTTTATGAATGATGCCTATATTCCATATGTGATGAATCTTATTATGTGAATGAAATGTGATGGATGCTATGTTTTTATACTTTTCTAATGCAAATGTATGATACAATATATGATAATGTTAATGCATAGATGAATGGTTGGAATGATTGAATGATAATGCATAATTCTATGTATTCCCATGGATGATGCTTTATTATGATGTATGAGATGCATTGTACTCTATGTTTTTGTATTTTTCTGATGCAAATGTATGAACACATGTATGAAATGGATTATGATTTTTTATTTTTTGGATTTTCTGTAATGAAAATCTATGAGTAAATGTGTAGATGGATGGAAATGATATGATAAATGCTTTGTTTTTGGATTTTCATAATGCAGATATATGACCTAATGGAAAATGAATGCATAGAAAATGATATGGTAATGCTTTGTTTTTGGATTTTCATGATGCAAATATGTGACCTAAAGACTAGATGGATTATGAAATGATATGATAATGTGTGAATGACATCCTAATGCTTATACACCTAAATGCAAATGGTCTTTTTGTTAATGTCAAATGTACTCAATCTGTTAATGATAGAGATAACATCACTCGTAAAATTGTATCAGCCTTGGAAAAATCTATAAATATAGTTACAACACTTAGTATGAATGTAGCCTAAACATGCAAACCTAATAATGCAATGTTGTCATCCAGTAATCAATTTATTGTGCTTGGTATCATCATTGAGCTTTTGAATTGTTGAAAGTAAGTACAAAAATCAATGGTATAATTAGACCATGATGACCTGAGTAATTCTTTCATGATGTTTGATAGTGCAAGTTAACACAAGCATCTAGGTATAATTGGACCAAGATGACCTGAGCACTTCTTACGTAAACAAACAAGAGTTCATCGTTTTCCTATGCGAATCTAGAATGTCATCAGTGATACTTTGTAGAGCACATCCCATGATGATTCACATAGTAATAATGATCAACTCACAAACAACGGACAAAGAAAAATATCATTCTCGATCATAGCTTCTCTAGTTCTTGACATCCTTGAGTTGCTCCAGACAAATGATAACAACAATCATGATGCAAATAATTTGAACATTCATGCCAAAGTGATAAAACCTTGATTCAGAGGATGGCCACCAAATGAGATTTTTTTTTTATTGATCTTGTTGTTGTTGGTTCAGATGGTTGGTTTTGTGATTATGATTGATGTTGAGAGCGTTGCAACTCCTTGATCATTATGTTTTGTATCATCTTTGTTAGAGGTTGAAGCTACGCCAGTTTTTAAAAGCTCCAAAGAGATGAGATTGTCCTAATTGTTCAAGATTCTTTCCCTAGTGGAAACTAATTTATTATGGATATGTACAATGATCACACGCAAGCCAAGGTGAGACCATTTGTGACACGGATATGTACATGAAGACTCCAAAATGTTAGACCACTTGGATAGTGTGAAGAAGAGTTGACAGTGCGACACATCATTTCAATAGGAAGAAAAGATATTACATCACAAATAATTACTTATTGCGGTTTCACTACTTGCTTTTATTACTAGCACATTTTGGAATTTTATGACTTTTTAGGATTTTTTGACTTTTTTGAGCTTTTTGTATTTTTCATTTTCATTTTTTGTTTTTGTTTTTAATTTTTTGATTTTTTATTTGTCACCAAGATGCATTTGCAGGTTTTCATCGAGGTATTTTCAGGGCATTTCTGATATTTTTGGATTTCTTAGGGACACTTACATTTTTCGGGACTTTTATTGAGTTGTTTTGGTTCGCCGGGACTTTTTATTTGATTTTTTTGGTTTCTTCAAGACTTTTTACATGAGTTTTTGGATTTCTTCAGCAAGATTTTTTCTTATTTTTTGGATTTCTTTAGGACTTTTATGGTGCATCAGATGAATCATGTGTAGAATTTCTTGAGATGGAGGTTGTTCATAGGCTCCTCAAATAGGTTTCCTTCTGGCATGGATAGCTGGTATGCTCCTGATCCATAGAATGACACAATGACAAAGGGACCCAACCAATTTGGTTCAAACTTTCCTTTCTTCTCCCTATCTTGCTGATTGTGCGGGTTCTCCTTCAATACCAAATCACCAACTTGAAATATTCTTGGTTTGACCTTATGATTATAGCTTCTAGGCATTCATTGCTGGTAGGCTTTCAGGTGGTTCACTGCATGTTGACATCGTTCATCCAATAATTCCAACTCTTGCAATCTAGATACCCAGTAGTCTTCATTAGAGATAATACCCTTCAATGACACATGGAGTGATGGTAATTCAACCTCAATGGGTACAATGGCCTCATATCCATAGACAAGAGTGTATGGTGTGGCTCCTATTGGTGTGCGGATAATGGTTTGATATGCCCGCAAAGCAAGGTTTATTTGGATGTGCCAATCACATCCAACATCGTTGACCGTTTTCTTCAAGATTTTCAAAATAGTTTTGTTGGAGGCCTCTACTTGATCATTTCCTTGAGGGTAATATTGTGTAGAGAAAGATGTTCATATTCAGACTTCACTGAATTCTTGCATTTCTTGATTTTTTGAGCAGTCTTCCATTATGGGTGATAATGGATTGAGGGATGTAAGTATTGGAAAATGGTAATTGAGGATGGACCGTCAGAATTTTTACTTTCTGTGATGAGTGATTAGAGAATAACTTCAATCCACTTCGCAGAAGTATTATGGATTTGTGATGATAAGAAGCTTTGTATCCATTTTGATGAGTGGATGAATTTTCTAAAGATCAATCCCAACGACAAAAGGCCATGACCCAGTCACAGAGATGGTTTGAAGCTCTTGTCTTTGAATTGCATGGATTTAAAGGGTTATGCATTGAATCTGACACTTTTGGCATTTCTTGATGAACTGAAAAGACTTCTTCTCTATGTTTGGCCAATAATAACCTAAACGAAGGAGTTTATTGGCTAAGGTTAAACCACTTGAATAAATTCCACAAATACCCTCATGAACTTCTGGTAAAGTTGTTTCAGACTCGTCACGTACCAGACATCGGAGGAGAGTTCTGTCAAGACCTCGTCGATAAATTACATGCGTAATAAGAGTATCTCAGGCAGCTTGGCGAATGAAGTTTCATTTTTGGTTTTGGGATAGGTTGGGTGGAAGGGTGTTATCTTTTAGATAGGTATAAATTTTACCATAGATTGAGGTATCAACATCACCTAAATTGCATATAACTTGGGACTTGGTATCATCATAAGTAGGGGTAAACATTTGTTCCACCATGAACTCATAAGGGCTTCTTTTCTTTAGAATTTTTAATAAGGAGGCAATGGTGGCCATGGCATTGACAACTTTATTATCCACTCTGGAAATCTGCTCAAATTTGATATTGACAAAGTATTTCTTAAATTCATCAATCATTCTTTTGTAGGGAATCAGTTTGTCGTCCTTTGTTTGATAATCATCATTGACCTGATTAGTGACCAACTAAGAATCTCCCTAGACTTGCACTTCTGATATTTTCTATTCTACTATTGTTTTAATGCCAATGATCAATGCCTCATACTCTGCCATGTTGTTGGTACAAGGGAACATCAATCTGTATGATTTTGGAATGGTATGTCCATGTGGAGTGACAAATAGGATTTTGGCCCCTGATCCATGTTGTGTGTACAATCCATCAAAGTATAATGTCCACTGTTGTGCAGTCAAGGTGAGGACATCAATGTTTGGAAACTCAATGTGTAGAGGTTGTGATCATCTGGCGAGGGTGCTTGATAGGCCAGTCTATAGTTTCTTTCCTTTTATTACTTTCCCTATCCACATATTTGGATGTCAAAATTCATAGTATCATAAACCCTTGGCTAGTCTTCGGTTAGTTAGCTTTGTTGAAATTTTAATTGGATCTATTTTGGCTATTACCTTGATGGTATGAGTTAGAATGTAGTGTCATAACTATTGGGTGGCAAAACTATTGCCAAACAAAGCCTTTTCAATGGATGTATAATTTATTTCATAGCCATTTAATTAATCACATTGATGCATGCAATAAAATCATAGTTCTTTCTTTTTGCTTGATGAATATTATTGTGCTATGAGCTCCCAAATGATCTTCACATTTCTCATCCCATCGAAAAGAAACATTTTTGTGTAGCAGGTGAGTGAAAGGATGGGTCTTGTCTTCCAGTTGTGAAATTAATCTTTGGATTGATTGGAATCTCCCTTGCAGAGATCGTAGTTGGCTAATGTTTTTGGGTGGCAGCATCTCCATGATAGCTTTAACTTTTGCTAGGTCTACCTCAATGCCTTTTTCTAAAACTATATATCCCAAGAGTTTGGATGAAGTCACCCCAACCACACATTTCTTTAGATTCAGTTGTACATTGAACTTATCCAGTATGGTAAATATTTTGTCCAAGATCTCTAAGTGTCCTTCTCTTATGTATGATTTGGCCAATAGATCATCCACATAGTCTTCCACGAAGGTATGCATCATATCATAAAAATTTGTCCTCATGGCATGCTAATAAGTAGCTCCTATGTTCTTCAGTCTGAATGGAATGATGTTCCAACATAATGTTTCCCACAGACATGTGAAGCTTGTCTTGTCTTGGTGCTCTGGAGCTATCTTGATTTGATTATAACTAGAAAAGCCATCCATAAGTGACAACATGCCATGTCCTATTGTTAAGTCTACTATGATGTCTATGTTAGGTAGAGTAAAATCATCTTTAGGGAAAGCCTTATTAAGATCTCAAAAATCTGTGCAAATGTGGATGTTTTTGCTAGGCTTTAAGACTGGTACAATGTTGGAGATCCACTCGGCATAGTCAATGGGTCTAATGAGTCTTGCATCTAATAACTTCTTCAGCTCTGCTTTTACCAATAGGGAAATATGAAGATGCATTTTCCTTAGCTTCTGCTTGACTGGTTTTAATCCTAGTGGTAAGGATAGGTAGTGCATGATAAGATCTAGATCAATCCCTGGCATGTCAGCATATGACCAAACAAAGTTGATTTGTTTCTTTGTGAAGAATTTGAGGAACCTTGGTTTTTCTTGGTCTGCCAAAGATGCCACTAGATGGATAGTCTTCACTATTTCTAAATTGCCGATATTGACGGGCTGTGTGGGATCAATCAATACTTTTGATATTTCCTGAAAGCGTTCTGGGAGAGTGTCAAATCTTCCATCCTTCGATGCCTCATAGAGGTTTTTTCCGTTGGATGTGATCTTTATTTTTACTTTTTCTGGATCTAATACTGCCATTGAATGGTTTTCACCATCATATCTATTTCCTATATTATTCATTTTCCAGCTGAAAGATTTGACACTCCCCTATTTGGAAGCTTCGTTATGACATTCAATCATGGAATATGCTTCAGAATTGTCAGAACAAAGGAATTTGACAATGATATCATTGTTTGAAAAGGTGGGGATATTGAACGGCTCAGTTTGGTCCTAGTCTATGAGTTCAAGATGTACTAGGGGTAAGGAATCATCAGACTGGTTAAGGTCAGAGATAGTAAGAGTCCTAATGGTGATGTCTTCTATTTTTCCAATAGAAAATTTGAGGTCTATAAGGTAACTTTCTTTTGAATTATCTGTTTCACTCCTAGTCTGATCATCTTCGCTGGAGTCATCAATATGTTATGATTCTATTTCAAGCAGTCTAGAACCTGAACCTTGTCCCTCCTCAAGCACGGGTGCATACTTGTGTACTGCATCAATGTCCTTGTCATGACAAGACTCTTCAGATAGTGAATCCCACTCATATTCATTTGAATTAGTTTCATGATCATCATTAGCTTGTAGTTGCAAGATTCTTTCGACAACCCTCTGAGTTATCTCTTCTTTTGTCTCCTCTTTATAACCCAACCCAGTCTTGTCTCTTGGATTGATTAAGATGGATTGAATTAGTTCCACAATTCCTTCTTTTCTTTTTCCTACAGGGCCTTTTCCCTCATATCCCATATTTTCTAAGATTGTGAAGCCTTTTCCATATTGTGTTGTTTGTACATTTGCAGTTGCTGCTTGGGACTCTTCTTCATCCTTATAAAGCCAGTTTAGGACATCTTTGTCTTCAGCTTCGTCAACTATGGTGCTTGCTTTGACAAATCGACTATCAAAGAGTGTAATTGGTTGTGATGACTATTGCGTTGATGTTGAGGGTTGCCCATATGACTTTGGGGAAGACAACTGTGAAAGGCATAGAGATTGCTCAATGAAATATTCACCCACACCTTTATCTTTGACTTGGAATTTTTTCTCAAATTGTTTGGACAAGGTATTTAATTGGGTTTCATGATTTGAGGATGTAGAAGGAACAACTTCTTCCTTTTTCTCAGAATATTTAGACATGGAACTGGATTGACTTTCATGATTTGGGGAAGTGACCAACGGTTTTGACAAGGAACTTGACTAGCTTTGATTATTGTTAGAGATGGAAGTGGAAGCTTCTCTGTTATGGGGAAAAAAGACATCTTGGACCAATTTAAGGGTGTTGCAATACTGAGGACTATTAGAATCAGCCGAGATGGTGATTTCTTGGCCACCACAAGGGAATTTCAAACATTGGTGGTATGTTGGCGGGACCGCTTGCATTTCATGGATCCATGGGCAACCCAATAGTATGTTGTAGGTCAAATCCTTGTCTAAGACTTGGAAGATTACATCTTTTTGAATCTGTCCTACTTGAATGGGTAAGACAATCAATCCCTGTGAAGATCTTTCCTCATCATCATATGCTTTTATTGTAATCTTTTTCTTTGAATCTATTAAATTTTCAAAAAATCCTAGGGCATGAACAAGCTTTAAAGTACATATATTCAGGCTGGATCCTCCATCTATTAGGACACGTTTGACATGATGTTTATGAATTAGGACTTCAATATGGAGAGGGGCATTGTGGGGATGAGAAATAGATGCATCATCATTTTTCGAAAAAGATAAGCAATGAGGTGCAGTCAAATGTCCCACCATGGCCTCAAATTTACAAACTTCTAGATTTGTTGGTACTATTGTGTCCACTAGGGCTTTTTCCAAAATCTCTTTATGGGCAAGTGAAATCTTGAGCAGTTCCAATATAGATATTTGCACGGGAATCTTTTATAATTTTTCTACTATGTTATATCGATTGGACAAGGCAACAAGTGTTTTAGATGAGATTCCTTTTAGGACATATTTGGCTTATGCTCTTGTGGTCACATTTACTAGCATTTTTTCTTGTTTCCCATTGATTTTAATGACATTAATTTGAGTATTAGATGCATCCATGTCTTGTTTGATGCCATTAATATGATTTTCAACTGTAATGATGTCTTGTTCATGTTCAATTGGAATGTCATTAATTGGATTTTTGGCTGCAATAATGTCTTAGTTGTCATTGGTTTCAATGTTATTCATGGGTATGTGCAAGATCATCATGGAAAAAAAGGCCCTTAAGTGGCAAAAAATTCAGAAAAATCAGAGTTAGGAAACTTGACATAAAAATTTGAATAAGTTATCTATATTATTTCAAAAATATGTAAGAATAGAATATGTAGAAAATTAAATGTAGATTCTAAACTACTAGGTTTATTTTTTAAATCTATTTTGTGAAAAATTTGAAATTTCAATGCAAGAAAATTTAAATTCTCTGTGAAAAATAAGAAGTAGGTGTCTATCCTGGACCACCCTAACCACAATAAAATCATAATATTTTTTATAAAATTTTAGATATAAGTAGAGAACTCATGTCCTTGGATGTGATGCATTTTTTTGTAATTTTTTCCAAGTAAATAATTAATTATGAATTTTTATTGCTAAACCTTAAAAAAAATATAAACTGTGATGTCCACCACCTTTAACTTATCAAAACTTCATGAAATTCAATATATTTTTAATGCTATAGTATGGTGAAGTATATAGAATCTTGATGTATGTTTTGATTCAAAAATGTGACACCATTTGAAAGCTATAGATGTTTTTCAATCAACTCATCAATCGTGACTTTAGTCATAATTCAAATAGAAAAATGAATAATACTATTTATTAAATTCAAAGTAAACATAATTTATATTGGTGGAAAGTTGAGAATCTCCTTTAAAACCCTTTCTACTTATCAATTTTGCAAAAGTCGTCACCACGGCATCTCTACACATACCCATCATATCCCCATAATTCTTTTGCCCATCATGATCCCGCAGACATACCCTCATTTGATCTTCCACTGTTGAGATATGAAGGATGACAATATCATGGACATAGTTTGCATTCTTCCCTTTGTTGATTTTTGTAGAGGACTCCCTTTTTTCATAATTCAGTAAGGGGTTTTTGAATGCTCTGTGATCAACATTTGTTTGGGGTCCTTCTATTCATATGACTTTGTCATCTATTAAGTTATGTATCTTGTGTTTCAATTGCATGGCATCTATTTCGTGTTGGATGACTTGCACTGATGTAGAAATTCATGGCACGGTATTAAACACATATGACTAAATAAACTACTAAAAATTGCATATATGTGACTAATTTTGGTCACGTCACCATTAGTAGTTTATTGCAGGTCATTTATAACGCGACCAAATTTATGACTAAACTATTTTAGTCATTTATTTAGTCATTGATTTGGTCATTGATTTGGTCATTTATTTAGTCATTTATTTAGTCATATATTTTAGTCATTAATTTTAGTCAAGTGACTATTTTAGTGGTTTATTTGTAGTCATTTATAACACCACTAAATTTATGACTAAACTATTTTGTTCATTTATTTAGTCATTGATTTGGTCATTGATTTTGTCATTGATTTGGTCTTTGATTTAGTCATGGTAGTGATTTATTTAGTCATATATTTAGTTATTAATTTAGTCATATATTTAGTCATTGATTGTTGTTAACTTGTCATTTATTTAGTCATGGTAGTCATATATTTAGTAATTAATTTAGTCATATATTTAGACATTAATTTAGTCATTACTTTAGTCATATACTTAGTCATTACAAATCAAATCTAACTTAATTAATCCTCACAAATTAATGCATATAAACTTCAAGTATCATAGATATTCAAATGTTGAAGAAGCACCATGAAATGTAGACTAAAATTCTTGAACAAATATTATTGATCAAACACAAACACAAACAACATAGTATTTATGAGTGGAGAAAAAACCACTCTAAAAATTTACTTTATTAAACTTGACTGGCAAATCAAAATTTCATTGGTTACATTCAATGTCTCAGTGACACTGTACAACTTACTGACACTGTATAAACATAATACTCCTATTTTCATATACTTATATTGTTTTCCCCTTCCTTAACTGCATTCATTTTGGAAGGGTAGGGACCTCCTATAGGGGCTCAACCCATTTAATCCCCTTGCAAATCCACAACTTTCCCGCCGCTATTGGTTTCGGCTCCTCCAAACTCTTTCTTGCTGGTATTCACCTTTTACTTCTCCAATTTGGAGATGCAACCTGAAAATAAGGTTTCAAAATTTTCACGTCAAAAACATATTTGGAAGTAGATTTTTATCAGTTATTGTAGTTGCAAGTTCCACTAATTATAATAAAGATAAATATTTTTACCTTTCTGCATCAACTAATGCAATTCTGATAACTTTTAGAGGATCGACAATGCTAGCCTTTATCATATCAACATACTCAACTGCAAGTTGCAACACAACATTAAACTTATTAATTAGACTCAACATCTAAGAAAGAAAAAAAAACTTCAAACATTATCAATTTAGTTTCCTCGTAGCTTTCCTCTAGCATATCTAGAACCTCTTTAGATGTTCCGTCCAACTCTCATCACTCCCATACAGGTAGAATTGTGTATGTCCATCAAACTATCATCTTTCCCATAGAGTTAGAGCTAAATTAATTTAGAAATCTTTTCTTGTTGAGCAATCCAATTCCCCTAGCAAGCCTAACATATAGACAACCTCCCTTACATTCAAAAATTTACTCAAGGATGTCATTTTTAGTCTCAGAAATCAAAATAACCTTATTGTTCATTTGTCAAAACTACATAGTTAATAGAAAAAAAATTCAATGGAAAAAGCATGAGGAAAAATAATCTACCTCTCTATTATTAGGGGTGATCAAATACTGCTTAAATCTACAATCAGAAACCCTCCTATGAGATACAACCAATCCTATCAGATTAAAAAACAAGAACTAAAACCTTCTTGGGAATCACAACAACAATACCTGAAATCAATCAATGGTCGAATGTAATTTTGTCCAAACATGTAGTAATCAAAAGGCTCCTGTATTGCTCTATGATAATTAGAAAATGTGAAAGGATCCTGAAATAAAGGAAGAAATAGAAGAAATTATGCATTTGTTCAAATGAGTAAATATAGTGTAATGTGTTAATTGTTTTTTCTTTACATCATTTAGGAACTAAAGCATAAAAAATTACATAGAGAGGATTTGAAGCAGCAAACCTCAAACTATAACAGAATCCGATCAAAAGTTGTTGCCATGTTTGAAAGGACTATTTCTTTTGCATTGGGATTCCCACTCTCAAAAACCTGACAAAGGCAATCTAGATACATGACCATTGGAAAGATACAAAATTATCACATTAAAGAGAGGAAACAACAAACACTCTGTTAAAATTCCATTCCTACCTCAAAATCTACTGCTTTGCAAGAAAGAAAAGCATTTCAGGCAATTCCAAAGCAATAATTTCATATTTTTTTATTAAACATCAATATAAAAGAACTTTGTTTTGTTGCTCTTATGTCAAGGTGCTGCAGGTGGATCAAGATGAAGGGAAGAGATTTTTAATGAGCTCTTAAGCACTCCTTATTCTCAAGCATTATTTGAGAGAAATTTTAATCTCATTCAGATCACTGAAAGATGAAAATGGACAATCTTTTTAATGTCAATGTAATTGAGGTTGAACTTTACTTAACTACTTTGTTTTATGGGTTAGTTTGATTGATATAGCATAAATGAGGTTAAAGTTTTCAATAGAGACATCACCTGCCTAGAGGCCTCATGGAGTGCTTGGTATTTGGAGTCCTATAATTGACACTATTGGGAATATAGTCAAAATGCAGGTTAGTGCAACATCTCAATTCAACTTCCACATATGAATAATTTTGATTGAATTTATGGATCAATAGTTGTGATCTTAGATTGATTGTTTCAAGTCTTCATGTTAAATGGAAAGAAAACAAGTCAGCATTTGAAGTTATGTTCCTGATCATTGCAACTCTTTGCTTTGTCAGATCCATCTTAGGAAAGTTGTTCACAGACACGTGTTCATGAGAAAAAGTGTTGTCTTACCATCAATTACCCACCGGATTTGGAGAGATTTGATACATAATCCCCTGCATTTGCTTTTTGGAGTAGATTTACTTGGTATGACAAGCTCAACATTGGCATCTCTGAGTAAAGGACTTGCCAAACTTTCCACAGATGGACAATTCCTTCAGTTGCGTATAAAACAGGTGAACATAAAAATTATATTTAAATTGAGGAAAAATCCACAGATTTGAGAAATATGAACATATTCATTGTCCTTATATGACATTTTTATGGATTTTTTGTAGGATTCTTCAAGGAAAATTACAGGAGTTGGTGATGGCATTTTACAAGGCACTGAGGCTTTAGCACAGGGTGTGGCATTTGGTTTCTCTGGAGTGTTAACTAAACCTTTGGAAAGTGCAAGAGAACATGGTGTTATTGGTTTTGTACATGGTCTTGGGAGAGCATTCTTGGGTATTATTGTTCATCCTGTGAGTGGAGTCTTGGACTTTGTTTCTATCCTTGGAATTAGCAATGGGAAGCTACCAAAAGCCTGCTCATCTAATTTTTCATCTAAAAAGCTTTGAAAAGTCTAAATGCTTTGTTAGAGTTATAAAATCATTGGGAGAAAATGAAGAGGAATGGATAAGTCAAGCGACAATGATCTATTCTTTCATAGAGAACCTTTGGAAGAAAAATCAATCACTCAATAGACTCTCTGGTTTCCAGGTGAGGTCTATGTTCCATTTTATCTGAACCTGATATTCTATGAATCTCTTGTAATAATTAGGCATCCTTTTTTCTAAGGAAATAATAGGAGGGTGTAGTTGGGTAAAAAAAAAGACCTTTCCATTCTCTTTGGTGTTAGACATGCACACTGGATGGGCTATGAACTTGCACCAAAGCATAATGGTAGGGGAATTTTTGTCAGATGTTATAGTTGGATATGCTCTGGTAGACATATATGCAAGATGTGGAATCGTAGACAAAACACCTAAATTGTTTGATAGAATGCCTCAAAGAGATGTCATCTCATGGAATCACTCAAAATCTTTGAATTAATGAAGCACTCTGGAACACATCCTAACATTCTATTTTCAATGGAATCAAGGAGGTTATTTAAACTTTTACACCCTTCTATGTTCAAGTGTTGCAGCTGTGACAAGTTGCTAATAAATCAGGGAGGCTATTTAAATATATACACCCTACCATGTTCAAGTGATGCAGTTGTGACAGGTTGCCAATGGAATCAAGGAGCTTATTTAAACATCCACACCCTTCTATGTTCAAGTGTTGCTGCTATGATGGGTTGCCAAATAAATCAGGGAGCTTATTTAAATGTCCACACCCTTTTATGTTCAAGTGTTGCAGCTGTGACAGGTTGCTAATGGAATCAAGGAGGTTATTTAATTAGGGAGCTTATTTAAATGTCCACACCCTTCTATGTTCAAGTGTTGTGTTGCAGCTGTGACAGGTTGCTAATGAAATCAAGGAGATTATTCAAATTGTGACAATATTTTATTTTTAAGTGTTGCAGTTGTGATAGATTGTCAACAAAATCAAGGAGGTTATTTAAACCTTTAAAATTTCCTATTATATTCAAGTGTTGCAGCTGTGAGAGGTTGAAAATGGAATTGGAGAGGTTATTTAAACCTCTGCAACTTTCTATTTTCAAGTGTTGCAGATGTGATAGGTTGCCAATGGAATCAGGAAGGTTATTTAAACCTCTACAGTCTTCTATGTTCAAGTGTTGTAGCTGTGACAGGTTGCCAATAGAATCAGGGGGGTTATTTAAACCTTTACACATTTCTATGTTCAAGTGCTATAGCTGTGACAGGTTGCCAATGGAATGAGGGAGGTTATTTAAATCTATACACCCTACCATGTTCAAGTGTTACAGTTGTGACAGGTTGCCAATGGAATCAGGAAGGTTATTTAAATGTTCACACCCTTCTATGTTCAAGGTTGCAGCTGTGACAGGTTGCCAATGGAATCAAGGAGAATAACTATTTAGTATTTATTGAATCAGTAATTTGATTCGTATTCACTCAGCCTATAAACTAACAACGTAGTATTATATACAAATGCAAGAAACACAATACTTGTTAAAATACCAACAAGGCCACAATTAACTTTTAAAAACTAATATGCACATAGAAAGGAAAAATTATTCTGTTAAAGTAATCTACAAAAATATTCATCTACATACCCTATCTGTAAGCTTGTCAAACAGTAAATCTGATGATGATGATGAGACACCATCCCTTTGTCTTCTTCATTAGCCATTTCAATATCAAGTAGCTGAAATCTCAAGACTGGATCTGGAACAAAGGGCAACAAAAGTTACTACACACTTCGCATCAATTTTTATGTCTTACCAATTCACAAAAGTAAATCAAGAAAGGAATAATGATAGAATCAGATTATCTGAATTTAGAACCAAATACCATATGATGTTCTTGGGTAGTGGTCTGGCAGTAAATTGGTAGGAGATTACCACTGCTAGCCCAAGTCTGATTCTCAGGTACATTTGTGTGGTGAGAATTCCCAGGGTGATGCCATCCCAGGGCTTCAACCCTTCCCAGCCAAGAAAAAGGGGTTCACCTTTAAAAATACAAGTACCAGATTACAAAGTTTAGACCTTCTAATTCAAAATTCAGTCTTGGATCTGAAAGTGACCAAAACACTTTCAAAAATAATGTTTCCTTTAAAATCTACCCTACCTTTAAATTCAAAAGTCCTATTTCTTAACCTGCAATATCTCAAAATATGCTTATATGTTTTTTTTCCTTTCAAGAGAAAAATGTTACACCAAAAAATGTTTCTTTCTTTCCAAATAGATCTGATCAGAAAATTGTGATCATAAAAGCAACAATTCATCCTTTAAGAAAATAAACATCCCAGGTGGGAGAATATATCACATGGAAGAGGATATCTCTGATAATTATGCAACACAATTCCATTGCAATGCAAAGCTCAACTAACTAGCAATATTTATACTTCAAAAATGTCTAGACTAGTTCAAGAAAAGAAGAAAATTTCCAAACCAGTGAAATGCAAATAAAGTATAGAAATTTAGGCCCATATACTCATTTTTATTGCTGGATGAAGACATCTTTAATAATTATGCAGCACATTACCTTTGTAGTGCAAAGCTTAACTACCTAGCAACAAAAATCCTTCAAAAGTGTCTAGAATTAGTTCAAAAAAAGAAGAAAAATGCCAAACCAGTCAATTGCAAATAAAGCATAGAGTTTAGTCCCATATGCTCATTTCATATCACAAAACGTTGCCTACCTCTCATCAACTACCTTAGATGTTGCAACCCTAAGCTGGCTTTGTAAAGACCAAGAATTGACATTGCCCTTAGCCATATCCCTAATGAGAAACTACTAGTCAAATTTTCAAATATCATACTCAACCGACCAGATCATACTGCTGAAGAAATTAGATAGGACTGTTCAAGAATATTAAGGAATACAAAACCACCCAGGAGCAACATCTTGAAGGAAGTAAACTGGGCATTATAAAAACTTAACAACAATGAGAAGATCATTGTTCTCAAAGTGGACAAAGGGAGTGCCAATATTGTGCTTAAAACCAAGGATTATATTAATAAAATGAGGACCATCTAGAGATCAGCAGAAGCTACTGGTTGGTAAGAAGTGAAACCATGAACAAAACTATATAAGATGTGGCAAAGATCATAAATGAGTCATTGTTGAGCAGTGAACAGAAACAAAGACATAATGCAAAGGCCCAATAATGCCAAGAATATATGGGGTGTCTGATGTGCACAAACTACTAGCATCCTTGAGACCTAATGTGTATTTGATAAACTCTCCAACACATTGATAAACTCTCCAACATAGAACTTAGCTATATATGTAAAGTACGCCAAGAGATATCCTTCCTTCTCAAAAATCAGGTATGAGATTGTGTTGCAGGCTTGTGCATTAAAGAAAGATCTGGAATTGTTACCGAATGGAGACCAAACACAAATTGGAGAAAGAGGAATACATCTAAGTGGTGGGAAAAAATAAAGGATACAGATTGCACGGGCTTTATATCAAGATGCAGATATCTATCTTTTTGATGATTCATTTAGTGTTGTTGATGCACATAGTGGGACACAATTTTTTCCAAGTAATTTTATCTAGCCTTTTCCTATTACAACAATGTCTACTTGGCATTCTGGATTCAAAAATTGTAGTCTATGTAACTCACCAAGTGGAGTTTTTATTTGTTGCTGACCTCATTCTAGTATGTTTGTATTTCTCTATTTACTATTGAGTTGAATAATTAAATATGAGAAGTTACAATTGACAGCTAGCTGTGGGAAGAACCAGGTAATGGCTTCAGGAGTCATGTATCCTAGAGAAGAAACAAAAAGATCCAAGTTCTATTCACAAAGGACATTTTTGTAACTTTTTTTAGGTAATGAGAGATGGTGAGATTACTCAATCCGGAAGATATGATGATATATTACAATCAAGCTCAGATTTTGAGGAATTAGTTGGTTCACATCAGAAAGCATTGAAATCCATTGATGCTATGGAGAAATCTGAGATCCTATCATCAAATGCATTTGTTAAAGAATTGTCATCTGACAATACAACTAGTGTGAAAGATGTTAACCATAAACAACTCCAGAAGTAGGGTATTGACCAGAACACACAAGAGCTAGAGGAAGAGCACGAATCAAAAAATCATAAGTCAAGAGAAAAAGAAGAAAAACATTTACAGCTTGTGCAAGAAGAGGAAAGAGAGAGTGGCACGGTAAGTGCGTGGGTGTAATGGTCTTATATCACTATTGCATACATAGGTGTTTTGATACCTATAATCTTATTGGCACAAACATTATTTCACATACTTCAAATAAGTAGCAATTATTGGATGGCATGGGCAACTCCTACAACAGAAGATCAGATGTCCATTGTTAGCTACTACCATCTTAATGTGGTTTACGTTGCTTTAGCAATAGCAAGTTCCTTCTGCATTCTTGTGAGGTCTATTGTTACTTCCCTGGCAAGATTAAAAAATGCCAATCATCTTTTCAATGATATGCACAGGTGCATGTTTCATGCACCAATGTCCTTTTTTGATGCAACTCCAACTGGGCGTATACTGAATCGGCTGAGTTGATCTTCCTATTCTGGGATCTTTTTTTAACAAAAAATATGTATTCTATTTATAGCTAGCAAGTCAATAATATAATCTATATTACACAGGGGCTCTAGATGCCTTACAATTCTACATACATCAACCAATCAGAGTGCAGTAGTCCAGGTTATTCCTTTTCATCTTGGAGCTCTAACTTTTTCAATTCTACAGCTTTTGGAGATTATTGTAGTCATTTCTCAAGTTGTATGGCAGAAGTTTATTATGTTTCTACAAAATACATCTCATGTTCAAACAATTTACTAATAAATCCATTGAGATTTTGGTTTGGAGAAAGAAAGAGGAAGTGAGAACATGGCACTACTCTATGGTGTAAAAGGGAAAAAGAGCTCCAAATCTGTAACTTATCCTAACAATAATTTCCCTCAAATATTATGAATATAAGTCTTATCAAATTCTAGTTAATCTGTAACTTTCATTAAATGAAATACATGTATATCTACTCAGATAGCAAAAGGTTGGGGTAACAGATATTTGGAAAAATTCCATAGATTCTACAAATGGGTGATACATGTAATTCAATTCAAAGAACCATATCAACACTCACCCAAGCTTGTATCCATCAAGAGATTCTAACAGGTAAATAATAACATTAATATTATTTGTCTTTTACGTTTGTATCTTCTAAAGAAAACGCGGAGGATAAACTTCTTCTTCAGTAGCAACAAGGCATATGAAAAATATCTTAAATTTGGAGTCTCTTTAAAATAATGTTTCAACATTATTGGGAAACATGATCACAGACAATCTTTGCCATGCAAAAACAAATATGGAAGGCCTATCCTTCATGAATATGGATTATGTTATAGATACTAATTTAGTGTCAAATAGAAATATAGCAAATCTTAAAATATTTTGGATGCAAAACAATCGGAATAAGATAGATACGAATATATGTGCAAAACATATCACATAATTTTGGAAATATTATTTCTACTAATATGAGACCACATTTATCAATGAGAGTGGGAGAAAACTCCACATCAAGGAATCAGTTCTAAAAGTGCACAAAATTACTCTAGTAACACCATGAACTACAAAAAAATCAAAAATTCCTTCCAATATGAGTTC